>VDFB02324075.1:0-34792 GCA_007258455.2 Sequoia sempervirens | reverse complement strand
GAGAAGGGGACATGACAGTCCGCCCCTCCTGAAATTGCTTGTCCTCAAGCAATCTCAATGCCGGATGCTGCAGAATCTCCTCACTCTCCCATGTCGCATCCTCAATCGGCAAATCTCTCCATTTCACCAGATATTCCCTGATAGTCCTCCGACGCAACTGTCTCTCCCTATACTCCAGGATGGACTCAGGTACTAGAATCAACTTACCCTCATCATCTAAGGATGGTAACACTGCAGATGGTACAACGCGATGACCAAGCCTTCTTGGTGATGCATAATCGTTGTGTACCACCTTCTGCTGAGCTCAAGCTGGTAAGCCACCAAAGCCAACTCTCCTCGGGATCACGAGAAGGACCCGTAATATGGCTTGAGCTTCTCTGACCCACTCTTCCTAAGAGTGGACTGACGGTAGGGCTGCAGCATGAGGTAAACCATGTCACCAACCTCGAAATGCCTCTCCGTCCTCTTCTGATCCGCATACTGTTTCTGCTGATTTTGTGCCTTGGCTATATTTTCCTTGAGAGCCCTCATAGTGTCTTGACTCTCCTGTAGCCATCCTCCTGCACTCGGCACTCTACTGTCACTCAGTAGCAAATCAAGGAAACTCGGCGCCTCATACCCGTATAATGCCATGAAAGGTGACATCTGAATGGTCATATGGAATGTCGAGTTATAGCAATACTCACACAAATGTATCCATTTGACCCATGCCTTCTACTGCCCTGCTATGTAGTTTCAGAGGTAACCTTCCACCCACTTGTTCACAATCTCCGTTTGCCCATCAGTCTGCGGGTGGTAACTAGTGCTCGGAGTGAGCTCGGTCCCACAAAGTCTGAATACCTCCTGCCAGAAGTTACTTAAGAACCGACTATCTCTGTCGCTCACAATGCTCCGAGGCAACCCATGAAGTTTGAATACCTCGCGAAAGAAAACCTCTGCTACCTGTGTAGCTGTGTAAGTCGTGGTGATCGGAAAGAAGTGGGCATACTTCGTAAGCCTATCCACAACTACATAAATGCAATCACGCCCTTGGGCTTTGGGCAAGCCCGTAATAAAGTCCATCGACAGGCATTCCCACTTCCTGTCAGGAATCGGAAGTGGCTGTAGTAAACCTGCCGGGTACGTATTCTCCTGCTTGTTCTGCTGACAAACAGGGCACTCACGCACATACTGAAGAACATTGGCCTTGAGTCATTTCCAGGTGAATCTCTCCCGAATCTTCCTGTAGGTTTTGAAGTATCCAGGATGTCCTGCTGTAGGCATATCATGAAAGGCTCGCATAACAATGTTCTTCACCTCTGAACCGGGAATCAGAAATATCCTGTGCTTGTAAATGATCAAGTCATTCACAAGTGTATACCTGGTATCAACTACTGATCCCTCAACAATACTGGAGGCCCAACTATCCTTGGCATACTCTGCCACTATCATATGCCTCCAATCCTCCGAGATATGAACCATAGTGCTCAAGTACGGTCTACGTGAAAGTGCATCAGCCACTACGTTCTGTGTACCTTTGATATATGAAATATCAAAGTCATAAGCCTGCAACTTACTGACCCACTTTTGCTGTCTGTCATTAAGATCTCGCTGCCCTAAAAAATGTCTTAAACTGTTGTGATCAGTTTTAATGCAGAATTTGCTGCCAACAAGATACTGCCTGAATTTTGCTAAGGCATGCATAATCGCGAGCATCTCCTTATCATATATGCTATACAATCTCTCGGGTCCTCTGAGCTTGCGGCTCTCGTACACAAGCGGGTGCTTGTCACTACCTCGCTTACCGCCTGAAATGCCCTCACGATGCATCACATTTGAAGCTCAAGCGGCCCGTGAAGTCGAGTAGTGCCAAAGCGGGGCATGTGGTCATCAACTCCTTGAACTTCATAAAACACTCCTGTGCCTCAGAAGTCCAAACAAATGCCCCCTTCTTCATCAAATCTGTCATCGGGGCTGCATGTCGTGAATAACCATTCACGAACCTACGGTAGAATCCACACAAACCGAGAAACCCTCTCAACTGTGTCAGGTTTGCCGATGTGGCCCAATCAATAATGGCGCGGATCTTTTCAGGATCCATGCGCACTCCATCTGCACTGATAATATGACCAAGATAAAGCAATTAGGTCATCCCCAAGTCACACTTGGATTCCTTGGCGTACAAGGACTCCCTCTGCAAAATACTCAACACTGTCTCCAAATGAGCCAAGTGCTCCTACCAAGTCCGACTGTATATCAGGATGTCATCGAAAAAGACCAACACAAACCTCCTCAACAATGAATGAAAAACCCTGTTCATCGTAGACTGAAAGGTGGCTGGCGCGTTAGTGAGCCCAAATGGCATCACTACAAACTCAAAGTGCCCACAATGACATCTGAAGGCAGTCTTCTCTATGTCCTGCTCACGGACTCTAATCTGATGATAACCCGATCGTAAATCAATTTTAGTAAAATAACAGGCACCATGGAGCTCATCAATAAGCTCATCAATCCTCGGTATCGGGTATCTATTCTTGATTGTCCTCTTATTCAGGATCCTGTAATCAATGCACATACGTAATGTTCCATCCTTCTTCACCAAAACAACAGAAGAAGCGAACGGTGATTTGCTTGGTCGAATGTGACCCATAGCAAGTAACTCCTTTATGGTCTTCTCGATCTCATCCTTTAATCTTTTAGGATGCATGTAAGGAGTTATCATAACGGGTTTCGCACCCTCCTCGAGCTCAATGATGTGCTCTATGCCTCTGTCTGGAGGTCTACCTGGCGGAATATCACTGAACACCTTGTCATGCTTGATTCTCAACTTCTGAATGTCTGGATGATATTCTGTCTTTTGCTGTCCCTCCTGTATGGGTGCTAAATGACACTCGGCAGCCCACTCTACCATGTCATGACGCATAAGCTGCTCCATTCAGCGAAAAGAAATTGTTTTAAGGTCGCTGTCCCGTATTGCCTTAAGTATGTGAGTCTTCCCGTCGACCTCAAAACGAATCTCCATGTCCTTGAGACGAAGTGTGACCTCCTCCAATGAATGTAACCACTTCATTCCCAAGACCAAATCAATGTCTCCCATATTAACAACATAATAATCTGCCTTGAACTCATAGTTGTTCAAGCGTAAAGGGAGATCCTTAATCATGCGCTTGCATCTCAAAGTGTATCCATCTACCACTTTGACTCTGATGCCCTCGAACTCCTCAGTGATGAGTCCACGTTTCTCAACGAACCTAGCATCTATGAAATTATGCGTGGCTCCTGTATCCAATAGGGTAATGACCCTCTGTCCTGCTAACACACCACGAAGCCGGAAAGAACCCTCCTGCTGAATGCTAGATAAACGGGCCTCCTGTACCTGAAGCTCGGGCTCTGTCTCTGCTCTAGGCTCCGCGCCTCTGACTCTGAATCATCTAAATGCTCTTGCTGTTCGGAATTTTCTGATTTGGAGTCCTCATAATACGCCCACATCACACGATTTGCCTTGCCCTTAGGTCTTAGAGGACAATCGTGATTGGCGTCATATGGTCCCTTGCAGTAGAAGCAAAGCTTCTTCCTGCGAAGGTCATTAAGGGCCTCACGATCCAAAGGTGGGAATGCTGATTTACCTTTCGAATCGTTTTTAAAGTCTGATTTTTCCTTGTTATAATCAGATTTATCCTTATTTTTATTAAAGCCCTTGTTATCTCTGAACGATGAAGAACCTCTGGAGTTGAATCTACTCGACGGGGCTGCTAACTCCATGTTCCGTGCTTTCTTCATCGCCTCCTGTAATGATGGAGGATCAAAGGCTTTGATCCAGCCTCTCAGTGGCTCTGTCAAACCCTCCATGAAGAGTACTACCAATCTCCTATCTGATATGTTCGGAACCATGACGAATAGCCTCTGAAAGTCACTGATATAAGTCTCTAGACTGCCACTCTGCCTCAACTGTGCCAAATCTCTGAAGTAGGTTTCCGGATCCTTCCTATCAAACCTCTCAACCAATCTGTCTACGAACTCCTGGTATGAAGTGATCCTGTTATGATGTAACGTCACCATACCGTGGTGCCACCAGTCATAAGCCACTCCCTCGAGATGAAGTGTAGCGTATCTAATAGCGTCTCTCTCAGCCATCGGACGCAAAGTGAGGAATGTATCAAGCTTGCTAATCCAAGCTTGGGCTGTCATCTTCCCACTACCATCGAACATCACCAGATTAAGCTGTTGGTTGCATGTTTAAGATCGTTGTGGTATGCGGGTCCCAATCTCGAGGACATTTGTGTCTACCTCGTGTGTGATAAAGGTCAAAGTAATCCGTTCTCTGACTGCAGGAGGTACCAACTCCCACTCCTCGTTAGCGCTGCCATAAGTTATCGGCAAACAAATCCTGCATGCTCCTCATACGGTATAGCCTCAGCCGGGCTCCGGTCTCGTGAAAGTAGGCCTAGTAGGCCTATCTGCTGTCCATGACACGTCTAGGAGCTCTCACGACCCTGCATCACTCATCGTCCGCGATGTGGTGGCGGTCTCCTCGAGGTACCCAATCTGCGGTGCTCTGCCTTTTTCGTAATACATCATCGGCAGCGTTGTCACCCGCGAAGATCACGAGTGCAAGCAAAACCTCTGGATCGTCACGATCTACATTGATACGTAAGGATCTACGTCCTAGGTATATCACGTTTCTATCGATACTATCATTTTGCAGCCGACCATGTTTTATGGCTGCTCTAAACTACGTTGCCTTTCAATCAAGGCACGTCTGCGAGTATAGTACTTGTATGTATCAAACTCCTGGCTGCATATGATGGCTAAACCCTCAGGATGGCAGGATTTAGCTCTGATACCACTGTAGAAACCCTAGTTTCCCCTGATTCTGATTCTGACTGAGTTTTGGTTCGTTTTTGCAATTTTTGGTTTTTTTGACGTTTTTGAGGTTTTTGAACAATAAATGAAGATGGCGATTTTTGCAATAAAATGATAGAAATTCTAAATAAATTCTAAATACTCCAGAAACTGAGAAATCTACTGATAATAATGTTGCCAGATATTCTATTATACTTCTGAGACGATTACAATGGAGTTCTGATAACATGCAAAGTAAAAAGGCAACAAATATTTAAAAACCTGATTTTTGAGACAGCATTTAATGATCTGGTATATATGGTACGGCTGCAACAAGCATGCCCTTCTCCCTCTGTCTGGTGATTGCGAATGACTCTAGACTCCTAGGCGCCAAATTGAATGAAGGTAGCAAGCCCAAAAAAGAGACATCTTGATCACAATGAAGAAACACGTCCTTTGCTGCAAGTACGGCCTGACAGAATGGTACGGCCTGCAGCAGCAATTAATGCAAGTTGTACGGCCCCCTTAAAATCAATGCTTGAACTCTGTAGAAGGTGCGCCTCAACTCTGAAACCCTGATAGAAGGAATGCTAATCAAAAACTCTGACAAAGATGATCTCTGTAAGCTCTGTAGTTTCCTCTGGATGAAGAAACCTCTGCTGCAATAAATCAAGTGCTATTTCACACCCTCTGAATTGCTTCCAGTGGAGATGGCTCGTTCCCCAAGGAATTCGAACTCGAAACCCTAAAGTCTCTTGCTCAGATCAAAGTTGATCAGTTCTCAAATTCAATAATCTCATGATCGCACAATTCCCAAGGCAAATGCACTATAAGGCTGAAAAGTGCGATTTCCTTAAAAATAGGGTTTTAATAAATATTTGACTTTTAATTCTTTTAATTCTTCCATAGTCTCAGCCAAAAATATTTAATCATAATTTAATTGCCAAAATGACCCCTTCTGATGATGGCGCACCCCTCAAGAAGAATCACTTAAGTTATAATTTAATATTATAACTTTATATTAAAAATCATTAAATAATTAATATTTAATTAATACAATTAAATATTAATATTTCTCTCGTTACTCATCCGATTACTGTTCCGTCTGAAGCTGACGAACACAGAAGTGATTCTGAACGCTGCCAAAGTCATACTGCTAAAAATAGCAGGGGTCCCACGCTGCCTGCCAGGAACTGCTAAAAATAGCAATTCTGCAAGAAGTCTCCGATCGAGCCCAAACGAGAGCCTATTGATCAAACTCTGCCAACTGAAGCTGAGCCAAGCTCCGAAGTGACCCTCTATCCAGTCTATTAGCCTACAAGGGTCGTGTGATAGGCCAATCCTGTACTCCGAGAGATGTCACTGAGAAGGGGACATGACATACAGTCATGCCGACATTGTTCGATGAAGCAACCAGGAGCAGAGGTGAACTTCAGTCCCAGATCACAGCTGGTGAGGACATGCTGCACAGACATAGCATACTTCGGCAAAGTATCAGAGCTCCAGACAGTGATGCAGTTAACAATCTTGTTGAGGGATTGGTTGCTCGAGATCACGATCAAGAGACTTCAGTTCCCACCTCTCAGGATAGACATTACACACAAGAGTTAAACTTGGTTTTACCTTTTCAAGTTAACTCGCTGTCTCATCTCATGCATGTCTATTCTAGGATTAGCTTTATTCACTTGGAGTTACATTTAGGGTTTACGTTAACTGATGGTAGTGTTCCAGTTAACTTGCTTTCAATAAGGACGTGCATGCTTGCACATTGTCCATTTTTAGACTAGATGTTTCGGTTAACTAACGGTAGCTTTCCAGTTAACTGTATAGTTTTCTTTATTAGGGTTTAGCAATAATTTTGCATGCATTGTAAGACTGTAGTTGACTCAAGGTGATTTTAGGGTTCCCTACACCTTTTGATGTCTATAAATAAGAGTTTTTGTTCATTTGTACATAACTTTTGCACGAGAGAGAAATATATGTTGTGCCTACCTTGCCTTCAATATTGCTCGTTTTGTATTTGTTCATGAGTATTTACTATTATGATGAATTGTTATGCCACTTGGGTTTCATGCAATTATGATGGTGAATTCTTGCTTTAGTTAGATATAGTGGCTAGTTTGATTGTAGATTGTATGCGTGTCTCGCCTATGCAATTTATTGTCCTAGTTGGCTATCTTTCATGTTTTGTGTTCAATAAACTCGTTCAGATTGAGCTGATAGATGTGCCACCTTTCCTTCAAGTTGAGAATCTGTACTTGGTTATCGTGTGATGTGTGTGAATAATAAAATTATACAGATTGAGCTGATAGTTGTGCCACCTTGCCTTCACGTTGTGAGTCTGTACCAGGCTTATTCTCAAATAATCATTCTTGCTCCGTTTCCTAATGCTTTGAATTCTTGAGGGGATTGGATAGTTAAAGTTACTTAGTTTTGTGTGTTGTAGTTAAGTCTTGCGAAACCAGAAAATACTTAGCTGCAACGTATATAGTTTTCTTGAAAGCCTTGTACCTCTTACAGCTGAGACAAAAAGACAGGATATATTTTAGTTTATTTTCCTTTTCAAGCATTTTTGTTAAGCACAACGAGGGAGCTTCCCCTCCTAATTTGAAGAGCATTCATTGCGTAGTGTGCATAGCTGTCCGTATCAACTTGCACTCCAGAGGTGTTAGTTGTTACGCCAACACACCATAATCTTTCCACCACAAATTTGCAAGGATAACAATTGACATTTATAACTTAGTAAAGATTTTAATAAACTTAAAATTAAAAAAATAATAAATTAAAATTAAACAAATGTTTTTTTACTTGGCTGTAGAGTGACTCTCTTATGAATGCAAAAATTCGAAAAAAATAATGCCTCCTTGACCTTCTTATAACTTTGTATCTCATCAAGTATGATGCCTTGAAGGTCACCATCATCAATGAATTTTTCAATACATGTGTTGGGGGCCAAGAACAACATTTGCATTTGCTTTGAAAGTAGGGGAGAAATAAGATTTTGGGTTCAACTAGTAGGCAACAACATGAATATGTTGGTGGAGTCGTCAATTCCACCTCCAATCAATTATGCAGCGTATGGGTTCATATTTGGTCTTATTCGACCCATACAAATATTGAATCATCTCTTTGGCCTTATCCATGGCCTCATATAGATACCTCATGGGGTTTTGAATTCCATCCACCAATTGTAGAACTCTAACCAACGATTTTGACACCTAAATATCAAAATTTTATAGAATCAACAAATTGTAACTTTAGAAAAATAAGTAAAAAATCAAAGTTTGAAAACATACATTGATGATCTCCTACATGACTTTGGAAAATGTATCATAAAAATGGTCTTCACGACTGTCATTGCTTCCACCTTCCTACAATAAGGACTCTCCAACTGTCTTTCAGTCACAAACATGCACTTAAGGTTGGGCATTGTAGCTAATATACCCTGCAAGGTGAGGAAATTAGTAGTAAAATGTGTGACTTTTGATCACATGAGATCCTTACCATCAATGTGCTCTCTCATAAGATTTAAAACCCATGTGTGGTTGTAGATATACTTTGTGATATTCCTTGCATCTTCAACCATATTCTTCACCCAGTTTGGTTTTCCTATGCTCTCAAGGAGTAGATCAAGATAGTGGGCAGTACAAGGGTTCCATGATAATGTTGAGTGCCTCACCTCCAAAAGTTTACTGGCTGCCACTTATGCAGTTGTATTGTTAGTCACTATTAGAATGACATTTTCCACTCCCACCTCCATCATCGCCTCATCCAATGTGTTGCACAAGGTCTTTGTATTTTTTAATTTATTGGAGGGATCAACTGATTTTAAAAATACTAGTTGTCCCTCTAAAACCACTAAAAAAGTTGATGCATGTCATATTTATTCCATCTGTCCACCCATTAGATAAAATGGTGCAGCCTTTCTTTTCCCAATTTTTCTTTTGTTCTTTTAATAGTAGGCATGTGTTTTGGACCTCATCCTGCAATAATGTGCCACTCAACTCAGGATGACTTGGGGCCTTGAACCCCTTACTTTCCATGGTTAATGCATTGAACAAGTGCTTCCAATAAGGACTTAAAGCAACATTGAATAAAATATTATTGTAGTACCAAAATCTTGCATATGCCAACTTTGTCTCATGTTGTAATTTTCTATTCCATGCAATACCTTCCAATGACGGTTGTGCACTAGGAGTGTTATGGGGAACAAGAAAAGATAGAACTTTGGCTGTCCACAGTTCTTGATCCTCGTATCCATGGTCCAATGGAAGAAGGGCCCCCCATATCTCTCTATGACCCTGTAGAACTGAAAAATGGGTTTGGGGGTGCCATTGCCTCTTCTGTTTTTTTTTCTACTTTTCTTTGGTCATATGTTGTAATGAGTGCTTTCACTTCCTCTACTTTTGGACCAGCTAGCGTACATGGCGTAACATCTCACAAGGGATCCATGCAAGGTGATATTCAAGTCAATTTATGCCACCAATCATAGACTTAGTGCAATGGGTCCAAATAACCTCTCCTCACATTGCACCTGGTGTCCCATGTTTTTAGCAAGGATCCCTCGATTTGCAACTAGTTCTATTTTCAGAAGCCATATTTATTTTAGACAAATTAAAATGAAACCTAGCAAAAGGGAGACAAAAGGAAAAAAATAGTAATACTCTAGTTAGGAGTGCTGCAACCTAAACTTAAAAAAATAAAAAATAAAAAATTGCTGCATAAAAGATTTCTTTATTCTTTCATTGTCATGTTTGATTTCTTTTCGCAGTTTCAACTTCCATTGTCATGTAACATATTTGGTTCTTGTCCAGGGTTGCTTGCCTTCAATAGAGTTTGGGTTAACTGGTAAATAAAAAACTTGGTGATTAGCTTCTAAGTTCTATCTACATTTTTCCAAAAAAATGTGATGAAATTATTTTTTTCAGATGTTGTAATTAGGAATAATTTTTCCATGCTAGTTCTTGGTGTTGATGAGTTTTACTGTGGTCCATTCCTATTATCTTTTTTCAGTTGGCAGGTTGCATGGAATAGGAATCCACCATAGTAAAAATTTCCCATGCAACTTGCCAATTGAAAAAGATAATACTTGAATTGAATGGAATAGGAATCCACCACAGTAAAACTTTCCTAGGTTCAAGCAAATACAATTTTGTTGGAAGGATTAGTAGTGATATTTCTTAGAAAGAATAGACCTGAAAGATAGAAGTTGACACTCAATGGAGTTTGACAATTTATCAATGATATGGCATTCTTCATGGTAAACTCTTATCCAATTTTAGATTTTTAATCAATGTGAGGAGGCTCTATTATCATCCTAGACTCCTAGTGAATGTCATATGATAAATATTGGCGTTCATCCTTCCAACAAATATCAACCATCAAATGTAGAGTATGATAATAAATGTCATATGAGAAATATTGATGTTCATCCTTCCAAGTTTCCAACAATTATCAACCATCAAATGTAGAGTATCATAATAAATGTCATATGAGAAATATTGTTGTTCATCTTTCCAACAAAATATAATGATTAATATTGATAAGAATAAACTTGGCTCGAGCAGGTAAAAGACAAAAGACAAAACCTATGTTATCACGCTTCCAGTTGTGTGCCTAAGTTGCCACAATCATCCTCAATCATGTCCCAAAAATGCTTGAAATCACATTAACTTTTTAATGTTTGGTGGAAAATAAGGTTTTATACTTATTTCAGTGAGTTTTTGATGGATTTTAAATAAAAAACACGAGTTTTTGATGGATTTTAAATAAAAAAACATGAGTTTTTGATGAGATTTAATGCAAAAGTCATTGCGAATTTTAGAAAAACCCGGTGATGAGTCTTTTTGCAAGTTACTTGCCGCCAGTTTTGACTTGCAAGTAGTTGCAAAGTTTTACAACTATGGTTAAGATGAACCCTTGGCTATTCCAAATGACCTTCAACAACCTTGACAACTTACAAAAGTGAGCAACCTCTAGCATCTTATGGACACATTGCTGCTCAAACATCCATGAAAACTCATAAACAGCTCATAAAGCTTATGGCAGCCCAACCATGACTTGTGGCTCTACATCTAATGGCAGCTCATAAACTATCTGTATGATCTAATAAGTGATCTGAACATCTTGTGGAAGCCCTTGAATGAATTCCGACATCCATGTATTGCTCTTAACCTATTATGCTAGTATACAGATAACCTCCAATAGATTATAGGCAGCTATGGTAACTCATGAGAGCATGCGGGCTACCAAGATGAGGCAAAAGTGGTACTCAGATGGCCAAAAATATTTCACAAACAACCATACCAAATAGAATTCGGAAATCACTTTGCATCTTATGGCCTACAACATTTGTATAGTGGCTAAATTGTGTGCCTTGACATTGAGGCACAAACACTTGATAATTTCTCGAAAGGTTTTCCTTCTTGCTTCTACACTAGTCTTATGTGTTTTAGACCTTGTTAATCTACTATTTGATTCAAGTATGACTTACTCAATGGTCTTGTGGTCCTTAAATGCTGATTCGGATGCTTGAAAATAAATATTTTAAGGTGTGGGTCAATTAAGCTCTATAAATTCTTTCAACCCTACATGCTTTTTGTTGCTTTTCCATGAGAAAATGTGCCTAGTGTTAGTAGTTATTTCTGTGTGAGGTCTATTTTAAGGCAGCTATGGTAACTCATGAGAGCATGTGGCCTACCGAGATGAGGTAAAAGTGGTACTTAGATGGCCAAAAATATTTCACAAACGATCAATACCAAATAGAATTCGGAAACCACTTTGCGTCTTATGGCCTACAACATTTTTATAGTGGCTAAATTGTGTTCCTTGACATTGACGCCCAAATACTTGATAATTTCTCGATGGTTTTCCTTCTTGCTTCTACACTTGTCTTATGTGTTTTAGACTGTCTTAATCTACTATTTGATTCAAGCGTGACTTACTCAATGGTCTTGTGGTCCTTAAATGCTGATTTAGATGTTTGAAAATAAAAATTTTAAGGTGTGGGTCAATTAAGCTCTATAAATTCTTTCAACCCTACATGCTCTTTGTTGCTTTTCCATGAGAAAATGTGCCTAGTGTTAGTTGTTATTTTTGTGTGAGGTCTATTTTAAGCATGCTTGACAAAATTCACTTTTTTTAAGTGCCTTGTTTCTCTTAGGCAATATGTTCTTTTGTTTAATACGAAGTACAATGTGTTGTGTTGGTATGTGGAGCATGCTCAGATTTTGGAGTTTAAATTTTGGCCACTTTGCCTGGCACAGTTTCCCCCCCAATTAATTTATAGGGGAGTGTAGGGGAGGCGAAGCCCCTCTTGCGGGGTCCAAGGGGACCAACCCCCTAGCAAGGTCCCGAGGGCAGCGCCCCCAAAGCAAAAATTCACTATTTTTATTAAAAGAAATTCAACACATATTCCTTTTGAAATTCAGTTAAAAACAATTATCAAACTACTTGGAAATATAACCTTTTTTTATTGCTGCATGGAAATGAAAGGTCATGGCTTTGTAAAGAGCCAGCAGCAAGGTGTGTGTTGGAATTTGAACAGTTGCATGAAGTTGAAGTTAGATGCTGCAAGTCGCGCACAGGAGTATAGAGATTATTGCAGGTTCGTGGTAGTGCACGTAGTAGTGAAAATTATGTGCATTGGATGTTGCACATTGCAGCTGTTTGCTACAGATTAATTGTATTTTGCTGGAAATTTGAATAAAATTGGACTGCTATTGTTTGTAGATGTAGCCCAGGAAAGGGTGAACCATGTTAAATTTTTTGTTGTCTTGCCTCTGTGAATTTTCATTTCTCTGTCTTGTCATTTAAAATCTGCATTTAATTGATAATTTTGATTCCTCATTCCTGCTGGTAAATCCTAACATGTTGAAGTCTCATCAAGGGCTTCAGAGTGCCCTTTTCATCTATCAATGAATAACATATCAAATGAACAAGAAAATATTCTCAAATTTCACAAGGAACAGTGTAATAGCACACACATTGAAATGGGTACAACAAACCTTTAAAAAGTTGAAAAATACCCATGTACAGCAGCACTAAGTACTTTTGTGTCCAATGTAAACAAAATGATTCATCAATAAGTTTCTATATGTCTGAGTGCCATATAACATTTAACAGATGAAATCGAAATACAATAAATGGCTGTTAGTAAACAAATCTCTAATCTTATAGGGCTTTAGCTTTGACACATTCATTCCATTCATCAATATTACTCTGTCCCAAAGTCTTTAATATTACTGTTCCATTGTTTTTTCTTTCATCTGGAAGGGTTTGAAGTTCAAACATCTGGTTGATCTTGGCTTGGTCTCTTAGATTGGTTGAACGGGTAGTCATCGTTGGTGATTGGTTGTTTCCCAGACTCCAAGTATTTGTTGAGGATTGTTGCTGTTGGACAGTATTCACATTGGTCCAAGACTTCTAAGGCACAATCGAGAAGCAACTTAAGAATATTGCATCTTCCAATGCATTTGGCCACTACTGGATTGGGTTTCATCTTTTGAGCAGTTCTTTTCAATCAAGTATGTCATTATGAGTGGGTCTAATGAATCCAATGAAAATCAAGTCATCTATGGATTGCAACTTAGTCAATTCCTCCTTGTATTTTTACATCTTGCTCCCATGATGTATTTCCTCTTTCCCTTAGTGCTGCTTTTTTCATACCCATTTGTTGATACTTTTCCTATGCTAGACTTCCTTTTCTGTTATTTCCTGCATTTCTATAAAGTTGTTGCTATTCTTGTGGAAATTTTCAATGGAACATCTATTAGGAATTGTGAGAATATATATTTTTAGAACACACTATTGCTACTGTATATATTTCGGACCATGATGATCTCTCTTTTTAATAAAATATTATGACACATGTCACTGCTGTAGCTCTCCATTAGCACATCTGCTCCTATTACCTTTACTTCTTCTGTTGGACTCTGAACAGCAGTTGCAAACATTGAGCTTCTTGCTCGTTGGCTTTGTTGTACCCCAAAATTAAAATTTTTGTTACATTTAGGCATTTTGGAGAAATGAGTAATAGTCTTGTTAAATCAGTCAGAAAGGTCAAAATTTGGGTGTGCATGTCTTGCATGAGGGGTTAAAATGCAAAACTTTCAAAATCTAACGATCTGGGTCTGCTCAGAGCAGCTTAATCTACAAAACCCAGATCTCAGTTTTTCATCCCTAATTTTTAAGAAAAATGCTATTTTTAGAAATTTTCTAAAAATAGTAACTTTTTCTGGGTTTCTTTTGAAATGGATACTGGCAAAACTTTCTAAAAATAGAAAGTTAGTTTGTTAAGGTTCAAACTGATTTTGATTGGCTCAAAATACATCCATATCAGGCTTGTGTAGTCAAAATCTCAAAATAATCAGTTTTGCCCTAGTGGGTCTATTTTGCTTTTTTAGAAGCATATCAGGAGCTCTGAGGTCATCAATGGAGGTCAGTCGGCTGCCAAGCGTCAGATTCAACATTCAAAGCATTCAACAGAAGGCGAGTTGGTGAGCACAAAGTTGGAAAACTCGCCAAAAACTCGCGAGTTTTTCAAAAACTCGCGAGTTTCGAGTTTTTTTTTGAAACGAGTAATTGCGAGAAGAACTCGCCGTTTTTTGTGAAAAACTCGCCGACTTTTTGGCGAGTTTTTCACAAAAAATCGGCGAGTTTTTAAAAAAAACTCGCGCGATCAGGCTATGAGGTCCGCCGGCGCCCAAAAAGTCATTGCATTTGGTTTTTTTGAGTTTCTTTCACTCTTGGCTGAGCAAAAACGGAGTTTAGAGCATTTTGCACCATTTTTTAGTGATTTTACGTTGAGGAGACGAGATTTGAAGGAAGATTTCATCAGATTTCAAAGGCAAATTGGATTTCCAGGTAGGTTTTCTGTTTTTGCTTGTTCTTTCTTTTTTATTTATTTTTCTTCATTTTTGTTGATTGTATGTTTAAAAAACATCATGAATGAATTGCAAAATAGATTTAAATACATTTATATTGTTGAAAAGAAGATTTAGATTCATCCAAACAAGAATTTGTGACACTTTTTTTCTGATTTTTTCTCATATTTTGCTGATTTTTCATTTTTTTGATTTTTTTTCAAACCCTAGTTTGTTTTTTTTAATTTGATTCTTCTTGTTTGTTGAAAACATATTTAAAATCATATATTAGCTTAATTTGTTTCTAATTTAAAGTAATTTTCTATTTTTTACATTTTTTTGTAACCCTAGTTTATTAATTTCTTCTTTTAATCCAATTTTTTTGATGAAAATGATTAGAATCTTAGATTAGTAATATATATTGATTTAATCTATATGTTTAGAATCTTAGATTACTAATTTAAATTAATCTATGTTGATTTAATCTAATTTAGCTTGTTTTAAAATTTTTTATCAAAAAACTAACAAGTTGTGCTTTCACTTTTGTGTGTGTACTTGTAGGTTAATTGATAATGGCTTCTCAATCCGCTTCTACCCCTACTTCAGCCCCATCCATGCCTACGAGTGGGGAATATGTAGGCACTCGTCCAGCAGGAGCTAGAGATCCTGCTTGGAAATATGCATATGAAGGACCAGAACCTGGAACAGTGTATTGCATTCGGTGTAAAAATGTATACAGTGGAGGCATCAATCGCCTCAAATACCACCTTGCAGGCATCCCTAGACGTGATGCTAAGGAGTGCCTAAACACCAATGACGAAATAAAAAGACAAATGAATGCAATACTTTCTGCTGCAGAAGAAAAAAAGTTGCAAAGAGAAAAGGCAAAAGCGGCAATGCAAGCTGCCATAGCTTCTTCTCAAGGTGCTCCAGTCAACCTTGAGTCACTATCAGATGATGATGATATAGCAGCCAACATAGTGGGATCTCTTCGTGGTCCACGTGTGCGAAGGCAATCGCTGCAACCCGCCACCACCTCCATCCATTCGAGTACCTCTAGTAGAGTACCAGGGTCAAGATCAACACCTATAGGCGCAACCACGAGTTCACACATTGGTGATTTTTTTGTGCCTAGAAACACACCTGGTGCACAACCTTCTTTAGAGGCAACTGGGTGGAATAAGGAGGTGCGTGAGCATGCAGATATTGCTTGTGCCGATTTTTGGTACTTCAACAACATCCCTTTCAATGTGGCAAGCTCACCTTACTGGCAAAATTTGGTGACCGCATTGACAGTTGCAGGGAAAGGCTACAAGGCACCTTCGCGTAAAGACTTGAGTGGGAGGTTAGTTTATATTCTTTAAGTTTAATTTATGTTTTTTAAGTTTATTTTATGATTAATTTAAGCTATTTTTTTGTTTAGAAATTAAAACTGTGTACTTAATTTCACTTTGTACTTGTAGGTTGCTTTCTAATGCAACTGAAAGGGCAAGGGCAGCAATAGAAGAACAAAAAGAAGAATGGAAAAAACATGGTTGCACTATACTTTCTGATGGGTGGACGGATGGAAAAAACCGTACCATCATTAATTTTTTGGTTTCTTGCAAAAATGAGGTGGTGTTCTTGAAATCCGTGGATGCCTCCAGCATAGTAAAAAATGCAGAAAATTTGGCTAGAATGTTGGAGCAAGTGTGCATGGAGGTTGGGCTTGAAAATGTGGTGCAAATCATAACTGACAATGCAGCAGCATACGTGGCAGCAGGAAGAATCCTCCAAGATAAACACTACACAATTTTTTGGACACCATGTGCTGCCCATGTCCTTGACCTTCTTTTGGAGGACATAGGCAAATTAGATTGGGTCACACCGATTGTAGAGGATGGAAGGAGGATCACTAAATACATCTACAATCACCCTTGGGTTCTCAGCTTGATGAGGGAGCACACCAAAGGGAGAGAATTGGTGAGACCTGGTGTGACAAGGTTTGCAACGGTTTTCTTAACGTTGCAAAGCATTCTTGGTGCTTTGACAGCTTTGAAACAAATGTTTGTGAGTCAAGCATGGGTAGACTCACCTTATTCAAAGAAGCCAGAAGGAGAAAGAGTTCAAAACATTGTCTTCGAGCCCCTCTTTGCACAAAGAGCAACAGAGATTGTGAAGGTAACTTCAAAACTTTGAGTTTGAATCTAAATTCAAATTAAATATATTTCTTGAAGTTAATGTCTTTCATTGTAAATTTGTAAATTACTAAATTGTAACTCTAATCCTTTTTTGCATTTTTAAATTTTTATTGTAGGTGTCAGAGCCCTTGGTTAGAGTGCTTCGCTTGGTGGATGGGGATCAAACCCCAATGGCGTATCTTTATGAGGCCATGGATAGGGCCAAGGAGGCTATTAAAAGTTATTATAAGGGGGATAGCCTCAAATTTGATCCCATATGGGAGATTATCGATAGGAGGTGGAACAATCAACTCCACCAACCTATCCATGCAGCAGGGTACTTCTTGAACCCCCGTTTCATCCACTCAGGCACCTATTCAGATCCTACTGGAGAGGTTATGGAGGGCCTCACTACTTGCATTCAGCGGATGACATCCACACCTGATGAGGCAGATTGCATTGTTAATGAATTGCAGAGTTATAGAGAGAAAAGGGGTGCACTCTTCTCTTCAGACCTGGCAAAGAGAGCAGTATCTAGGCTGCCACCAGGTATAAAATTTGAAATTTACAAGTTACAAAAATGAAAAATTAATAATTACAAGTTACAAGTTACAAGTTACAATTTTCTAACTCTTTTTTTGTTTTTTTTGTAGATGTTTGGTGGACACATTGGGGTGGAAAAACCCCAAATCTTCAAAAATTTGCCCTCCGTGTCTTGAGCCAGCCTTGTAGTTCTTCCAATTGTGAGCGCAATTGGAGTTTGTTTGAGGCTATCCACACAAAAAAGAGGAACAAACTCGCCCAAAAACGCCTCAATGACCTTGTTTATGTGCAATATAATCTTCGATTGCGCACAAGAAAGGTAGAAGAAATATCATATGATGATCCAATTGATTTGGATGAGATAGATCCATACAGTGATTGGACAGGGCGAGGGGAGCAGCCTCCATTGTTTACTGAGGATGAGATTTATGATTTAGAGCGACAGGCAATGGAGGAGGGTGGATTTGCATTCTCATTGGACGACCTTGAGGATGACCCTGAGGAGGAGTCATTGCCAGTGCCACCACCAGCAGCTGCAGGAGGATCTACATCTAGGATGGAGGTTGAGGAGCCACAGGCACAGCAGGAGCAGACTCCTATGATTAGACCCTCTTCCGGTCCCTTACTGAGATCTAGACATGGGAAGAGGAAGATGTGATTCATGTGAAATTGTAAAAACTGAAATATATTAATGTTTATGTAGTATTTACTTTCAGTTTTACAAAAACAATTTGCTATTTTCATTTTGTTTCAGACTATTATCATATCAACGCATTGAGCACTCAGCATTCCACATGAGGGTGCCATTTTGTATCCAATTTTCTCTCATATCAATCAAATACTGCTTGTTTCTTATATGTACTCATTTATTGACTCATTGGATGCATCTTATCTTTGAATTTTGCAAAAAAAATGCGTTTTTAGTGAAGTTTAAGCAATATTTTAATTTCCCGAGTTTTTTGCCGAGTTTTTGCCGAGCCGAGTTTTTCGGGCTTGCCGAGTACTTGCAATTGGCGAGTTTTCCAACTATGGGTGAGCAAGCACGAAGAATGAGAAAGAGGATGAAGATTGTGAAAATTTTCTAACACTGGTTAACTTGGGCGCCCCAAGAGAGAATAGGCGCCCATCCTTTTAGGGCACTAAAAGTTGAAATTAGGGTTTGAACCTCCAACCAAAGTTGCTTAGTTCTTTCCCAGCTCCGCAACAAAACCAACGGTACAGTCATCAGATTATCTAGTCATCCGGGATTCGAGGCCGAACATAGAGGATTCACACAGAAGTCAGAATAAAAAACATGTAAATTATCAAAAATTGACTTAGTGTGAGAACTTTGGGCGCCCCTGGTGAAGAAAGGCGCCCAACTTTTTGGAGCACCTAACTCAGCAGTTAGGGTTTGAGAATATGTTCAATCTCTTTGTAACGACCCGACATCTACGTAAAATAAAAATTTCTAACTTTTACAACTTTTAACCAAAGTAAACGAGTAAATAACATAGTAACAAAATTTTTCTTTTCTTTTCGAAATAAAGTACAACATATAAATATGATTTCAAAGCTTTTCCCAATTTAAATAACTTTAACTTTTCAAATGAATAACAGAGTATGAAAGTATAAGAAGTACATACATAGCTTTAACAGCTTTTGCACAAATAGAAGTAAGACGGTCCAGGTTCTTCCCTTTCAAATCTTGGTTCTTCGGTTGTCAGGTTGTGGAGGAGAAACATCACTCGGGTACTTTTCCACCAACCACAGACTAATAATGCGGTCCCCCGCACATTCATTTTTCAATGAATGGCCCTCCCTTCGTCGAAGAGATTGGTTGAGTGACCGATTCCGTTAACCAACTGAGCATAGTGTCGTGTCCTACATTACTAGATTCTTGTATCTTACAATCCCAACCTAGTATGTGTGTTTTGGACCACTGTGAACTGACAATGAAATCACCTTCCTAAACTAAGAGGATGTAGGTACATTACATTACTATGGCCATAGTGTTTTGATTCAGTAAACGATTGATAAGTCATCTATCACTTACACTACTCAGGGCCGATTTGCCTTTGGGCTACCTTACTCTATGCGTAGGCCATGTCTTTCAATGGGTTCAGTTTTCCCCAAACTTCCTACCTCAAACAGTTTACTCGAAATGAGTCTTCAAGCAAGTGTTTACTATCCTATCTCCTGTTTCCGGAAATCTTTATCCTAGGAGCGAAGCTTCCTAATGTTAACCTAATAACACAAGCTAGGATTACACTTTGTATTAACATCATTTCGTTCCTAGAAATTAATACATATTCTACGTACTCTCCATATACGGAGATCATACAAGTTTGAAACTCCAAACAAATACATAACCGTTTAACAGTACAAATCAATCATCACACACAAGAGACAGTCTTGTAGTTCAATGCATATAAAATTAAGTTGATATAAAATCCTTTAATCAAATTAAATCCCTTCTTTTCAAAAACCCCAATTCCTATTAAATCTTTCTTAACCAAAATGAATCTATTGAAATGCATCAAGCTATCTCCTTTAGCTACATTGTCATTCCTTAACTTTTTACCCTTGCATAAAATGAAGTCCCTTAAATCATTATGCAATAATAGCTTATCAAACAACAAATGAATGCTAGGGATAATTTATTTATTTCACCTCAATGCAATTAGCAATTCTAAAAACAGTAAAAGAAAGACAGCTTTAAGCTATAATCTTTAATTAAGAAACATGCCTGTATAAGCTCCTTTCCAATGTTCTTCTATCAACAGTCTTCTATTGTTGATCACAGCAAACAGTTTCCTCACCCAGAAATTCTCCACAGAAAGAATGCTATTGATTTCTCACAGTAGTCTATGAAATACAGCTGAAGAATACTCTAATCCTTAACTGAAAATACTTTGAACAGAATAGTAACTATAACTCACAGCCTAAACTCTCAAATTGCAGTGTATAAACTCTCTAAAAACGCCACATATGAGAAAGCAAAAGAATGTCTTCGAATGAAGAATTGTGAAGTATTTATAGGCTGAATTAAAAATAGTTTCCCCATTTCTGGGCATGTAAATTGACAGATTGCCATGTTTACCAAGTCAAATTGTCACTTGTCATCCTGTCAAACCCTCAGTCATGTTTCCCAAGATGATTCGACCTCTTTGGAGCCAGCAGTTGAAGAATATTTCAACTCTGCAAATAAAAACGCCACCTACAGGAACGTTTTGCTGCCAGTCATATAAACTCAACATGATTTTATTGCTGTGTTCTAGGTCAAGCCTCAAATCGATCCAACACAGGAGTTCGTTGCTATTTTCTTGGTTTCGAGCTTTGAAAACTTCTTCCCTCATTTCCAGCTGCGCAGGAGCTTCACGGGAAAGTTCATTTTTATTTCCATTCATTTTTCTAAAGTTCGAACTTTTCAAATATTTCTTTTAATGAAGTTCGCTATTTTGAAGTGTTAAATATTTCGTACGGCTACCTTTTACATTTAAACTTCCACAATATATAAAATGCGAATTTCATCCTTCCATTAATAATACTTATTCTTTAAACATTGAAATTGTTTTCCATTATTTAAACTTTAATAATTTCTATTTGCATATTTTATTTATAAATGTATTATTTTAAACATTAATATTTATTTATATATAAACGTATTTATATATAAATAAATATTAATTTTAATATTAATACATTTAATTTATAAAATATACAAATATATTATTATTTATAGTTTTATACATCCTTTATGTATTGATATATATATTAATAATCACCTTATTAATATATATATATACATAAATATATATTTAAATCTTCTAGATAATAATACTTGAACATTATTTATATCAAAGATAATAGGTGGAATGTGTATGTGTAAACATGTCCACATATACTTCACGTATATACATATGTATGCGTATATACATGTCGATACATATGTACGAGCATATCCATTTGCTTAACGTACATACGTAGTGATATGTCTATACATTTAGATATGTGTATACAGTGTATACATGTGTATACGTACCCATTCGACCTTTATCACATACCTTCTACTTCGTTCATTCACAGGGAGTCACAGTATAATCAGACTGACATTTAATCAATCACATCATATAAAGCATAAGGAAGTAAATCAAACTCCTAAGCCTATGGATGACTTTTCTATACTAACTTATCTGACCTGTTTCCCTATGTACCATTCACAATGCGTGTGCATGCTCAACTGATTAACTTTACCGGTTAAACGACCAATACCCCTCTCCCAAGTGATATTTCCCCTCTGCCTAGAGGACTGGTTCTCATTCCTGCATTCACAATTATAAACTCACGGCAGTCAATTGCTCACAAAATTAGCAATACATATAAATTTAACAAGATATAAAAACATCACGTATAAATCTTATTATGCACGTTTTACACCATGATTAACATCAAAAGAACAACATAAGAATGAAACGATCATTAATGTATAGAACTCATATTGATAACAAGGTGATTCACATCTTTATTTATTCATAAAATTGTTTTTACAAACACATAATCCTTATTCAACTCTAATAGCCTAATAGCTATACAATCAGGATGTAACACTCTTCAGTATTCAGCCAGCTTCGCCATGCCTGTCTCCGTCAGAGCATCCGATTGTCCAATCTCCAGTAGATTCAGATCAAAGAGGAACATACAGAATGAAAGTTTCAAATTTGAAGATGAAAATCAGATAAAGATGGCTAAGTCTGGAAGGTTTGGGCGCCCCAAGAGAGAAGAGGCACCCAAGATTTCAAGGGGTAAAATAGATGAATTTGGAGAAGTAGCTCTAACATGATTTCGTCACAGTTGATCCAACTCTCCAACGAGATATTCAGCGTGTCAATCGGAGTTTGCAGTTGCCAGATACGGGAAGCTGAACATAGGGTGAAACGAGAGTGAAATTTCAAAATTCAAAAGCAAACAAGGGAAAGTGAAAAATAATCTAACTCTGGTGAGTTTGGGCGCCCCCAGCCAAGAAGGGCGCCCAAGCTTTTGAAGGTTTGAAACTCACTGTTTGATAGTCTCTCCTAGAAGACCCCTCTTAATATTTCCTCAGCTTCGCCACGAGTGTAATCATCAGTCCATCCGATGCTCGGATCACCAGATTCGACAAAATCATCTGTAGAAGAGGAGTTAATGAAGAAATTGAGGATCATGAAAAATGACCAACTCTAGACAAAATGGGCGCCCCTGGAAGAGAAAGGCTCCCATGAATTTGAAGGTTGAAATGAAGTTTTTAGTCAGAGGCGCCTCCAGAACAACCTTCTCAGAATGGGTCTGGCTCCGCAATGAATCATTCAGCTCATCCATCAGATTAATCTATGAGTCGGAAATCGAAGGCGAAGTAGGGGGTCAAAATGGTGAAAAGTTGAAAATACCAAAAAAAATGGCTAACACTGCTTGAAGTGGGCGCCCCTAGCCAAGAAGGGCGCCCAACTTCTCATGCCTTAGTGAAATTTGCAAAATTTTCAAGAAGTCTCAAAATTGCAAAGAGGAAGAAGGCGTCCAAGTTCAATGAACAAAGATTTTAGGGTTTTGAGGATGAAAGAAAAAGAAAGCAAACCTATTTCAAAACCCTAAGTCTATTTAACACCTTTCTTTCATGTAATTTTCATTATTTTTGCAGGTAGCATTCAAAGGAGAAAATTGGAGTAGCAAGTTTGAAGAAATTTTTCAAAAAGCAAGAGCTCAGTTTGCTGGTTATTCATCAAATTTTCAGATCAGAAACATAAACCCTTGCTTTTTCATGCTTTTTCATCCAAAAGATCAAATTTTTCGAGAAGGCCAAGGTTTTCAAATTTTCAGACATCTGGGTCTTTTCACCTCATTCTTTTGAAGAAATTTTCAGGAACTTCATCAAGTTGCAGCAGCTGCTTTTTATTTGCATGTCAGTGAAATCCTCAGTGCATTCAGTTTTCAATCATCTGGGTCCTCTCAAATCAGTCTTCTGAAGAAAACCCATATCACAGCTTTTTTTCAAGAAAATTTCAAATCCTAGGGTTGGCTGCTTTTTCAATCAATCATCAAGGTTTTGCAAATCTAATCAACTGGGTCTATTTCTAATCATATTCTGAACAAAACCCAGGTGCCAGCTTTTTTTGTGAAAAATTGAAGAAATTAGGGTTTGCTGCTTTTTCAGTATAAATTCAAAATTTTCAAAAACGGATGATCTGGGTTGTCTTGCAATTAAATTCTGAGCAAAACCCATATCTCAGAAAAATTTTCAAAAAATTTGTCCGTTAGACGAAGAAAAATCAACATTCTAAAAATAGTAAGTTACTCAAAACTTGTCTGAACCTAGGCAAGTTTACAGTCATTCTTCAAGGTTTCCGAAATGGAGTACAGTCCCAATGTTTTCAAGACTGGATCAGCTCTCTATCATGATTACATCAAAACAGCTGAAATAGATTTGCATCACATCAAGCCGGTGTTTGATCTACACGCTTTGGAGAGCGTAGGCAACACTTCAATCAGAAACTTGGGACACTCCGGACTCCTGGCAGCAGCATCTATTCCTATATCAGTTCAAAGTCTTGAGTTCATAATCGCTTGCATCAAGCATTACGACCCGGCTACAAGGGAGATTCAGTCAGTTGATGGCAGATTGATTTGCAGTTTGAAGCTTGATATGATTGAGAAGTGTTTTTCCATTCCCCCTTGGCCGGAAAGTGTCACTATCTCAAAGGATGAATGTGAAAGGATATGGGAAATGCACAAAGACAAGTACAGCAAGAAGATTGTATTGAAGTGAATGAAAGAAAAACATAAAACTCTGCCAAGTCACACTTCCATGATGTCAGCAAGGTTTGAAAAAGCGGCCAATGAGGTCGAAGATTTCCGTAGGTCAATTGCAGATGGTGAAGATATTCTAGAAACGCGGTGTTTTGCTATTGATGGCATAGATGCACCGAACCGGGACGCAATTTCTAATTTTCTAGTGGATGTGATCGAGTTTTAAAGCAGCTTTCTTCTAGAAGCTTTCTTCTCGCTTTCTTTCTATTCTTGGAATAATTCTTATCCATTCTTTGAGAAAAGAAAGAAGATAAATGTAATAGTTGGCGTTTCCCGCTTTTTCTGCTTTCTTAGGTGTTAGATGTTATCTTCTTTCTAGATTTAGAAATAAAGTTTGCTTGTTGAGCAAGCCCTAGATTGTGAAAGCAAGGAGATTTTAGGGTTCCCTACTCCTCTGCTTGCCTATAAATAAGAGTCTTTGCTCATTAGTTTCTTTAACGGTTATTGTGATAGCAAATTGTTGAGTCTCTTTTAGCCAGCAAGTTGTTATTCAGTGTCAGTTCACTTTGTGTTAGAACCATGCTAGTGATAACAGAACGCTGAGCCTATTGTGCCTTATATTTGTTATTCAAGTGTTGTTCAATTGTTTTGTGATAGCAAATTGTTGAGTCTCTGTTAGCCAACCAGGAGTTATTGTGATCATTGTTTCTATTGTGTAAGAACAAGATTGCAAGCCTCTTTAGCTGCAATTTCTTGTTCCAGGCATGTTAGAAGTGAGTTTTGTTCCAGAAGTTTGAGTAATTGTAATGTCCCCCTTTCTAGTGGAAGCACTTAAACCCAAACCTTGCATTCAAAGTGTTCTCGAGGAGACATCAGAAACGTTAGAGATCAATAAGTTTCAATGATAACATCTAATAAGATCAATGATATAAATATTTCATTCTTGCCAGAGGGTTACTCATTTCTTTCTTATCACTCTTATGAATGATTCTTCTATATAATTTCATAAGTTCGTTAGGTAGATATCAAACATCTATCAAAATCCCAAAGATGATATCTTATTACACCATTTATAATAATAGAATCATTATCACTTATAAGACCCAATAATTGCTACAAGCATTATTATTGGATAAATGTAAATAATATATATATATATTTATATATAATTAGTATATGTCCATCCTCTATGAGGTATTTATGAATCTCTATCTATATATTTAAATATATATACTTTAACAATTACCAAAATATATTTAGCAACATATGAATTATATGTATAGTGAACACAACATATTTAATATATTTATATTTATCTTGTATATATATCAACATATATCCCCCTATCCCCCTTACTAAATTCTTAATCCCATTAAATTAATATATTAATCTTGACTATCTACATTGCTATTGTATTTACCTATATTTCTGTTTAAATATATTAATCCTTATTTGTATGTTTATCAACTATATATATATATATTAATTACCACTGTTATTAACCCCCATATTTATCTAACAATCCTGCTTTTAACATATATTCATTTTCGTTTATTTCTAAGCATTCATCCATTCATATATTTTATTTCTAAATTACTTACTTGTTGATCGGTTTGCAAGAATAACTTATCTCTTTTTTATGCCAGATACGATGCTTTATTTCTCCTTATTTCTTTTTAGCCAGCCCCTTGATCGATAATCATCCTCCCAGCGACGGTTTTATTCCTCTAGCGGTGATGATTTTGCTTCCCTTCTATTCGATGTCCCTCATATCCTGTTTTGGACCATTCAGAATCCATCCCCTTGACCTTCCATTCCATTCCATCCATTCCATTTCCTCTTAGGTAGTCCAATTCATTCCTTCCTCCTCCATTTTCTCTTAGATCTTCCCCATCTCTTGATTCATGCCTCATTGCAAGAGACACCTTTTAATTGTAATTTTGATCAATTTCCTTTGTTTTATCCTCTATTACATTCGCTAAGGTGAGAGATCCCATTAATTCATGAGATTAGCTTTCTACTTATTATAGGTTATTTTATTATTTTATATTGGTCTCATATGTGCATTTCCATTGTTATATTATAATTATAATTATTAATATTGGTATACGGTAATATTATAGTATTACCTTGTGGTAATTATAATATTACTAATATTTCTTTTTATACCTTTAATATGTATTTATTATAATTGTCCAATAATTTAATTAGAATATTATTTTACTTTTATATTTTATATTAATTTTATTTAATATTCATTATATCGTAATAATATTTATGATGTCATTTGCAATGTTGTCTTGTGTAATATCAAGATGGTTATCTGTTTGAATTATGCTTCTTAATTATTTAAATGTCCAATTTTGGGGACATGACAGTCCTCCCCACCCGAGATTGCTTGTCCTCAAGCAACCTCAAACATGAATTATACTTACTAAGAAAGTCTCTCAAGCAATTATAAACACACATGGTGTAGCAATGTGCAAATATGCAAAGGTTATATGCAAGTCATGCTAAAAATGCATCAATCACATCGGACATAGAGACGATATTTTAGATATGTAGAAATCAACGTCATACAATAGGTACACATTAATCACTCATGTTGAATACATACCATACATGGCGTAAATCATATCTGAAACAGTTACAAGGTATGCACATAAGATATTGTAAGTCACAATCACAATAGTAATGAAGCATGAGAAAACATTGAAAGGCACATAAGTCACGTTATGAAGCATATTTGAGCCATTACGAGGGCACTCATGTATGAAGAGTCTTGACAAACATGAATTAATCACCTATAAAGCTTTCATGAAATAATCATGTTGAAAACACATCAAGCACATAGTCACTCGCAAGATTTCATACATACGCTTAGGAGATACAAGTAAGGCACGTTAATACACTCAAGGTATGTAAATACACTCGGAGGAGTATGCATGTTTAATTAGAAGTATACACTCAAGAGCATAACAAAAATATACACACGTAGTAAACATGCTAAAGCACTTTAGGCAATAAGCACGCATGTAAGACATGAGACACACTTATAAGGTCTGAACCACACATTTGAATACACATAAGCAGTAAGCATGAAGTATTCATGAAGCATACATATAGGAATTACACCATAGAGCGAGAAACAAGTAGTCGTCACGTAAGGCATGAGTATGTAGAGCATTTAAGTACACTCAAATTTACTTCTATACATGGAATTATGCATTAAATAATGAAAAGAATACACATGAGATACACGAAGCGTAATCATGGGGCATGAGTTTTAGAAGACAATTAAGTACACTCAAGCATATGCATGAAGCATTTATTTGAACATAAAGCACGAAATGATCATAAATAAGGAATATAGGCATAAGAATGCTCGTAGATACACTCGGCAATACAAACAAATACATATAAAGCATGGATTATACAAACACAAGGTATACATTTTAAGAACAAAAAAAAAAGTCATGTATTAGTGTACATCAGTCATGAAGTGGGCAAATAAGATGCTAGGCGTGTCCATATATACCATGAAACAAAACACCATGAGATAGGTGAAACATAAAGTTAATATACATGAAGCATGTATCTAAATACACAAAAGGTAGAGGCATTTAATGAAGACATGCATACATAAGGCCTGATTCATACCCATGAATACATGAAGTATATGTAAGTCACATGAATACACATATACGCAAGTCATAATATACACTTCATAGCTTAAACCACATGAATTAGAAATTAAGCGGACAACCAAGTAGCCTAACCAAATAGCTCAAGCAACCAACCAACTTAAGTACACAAGTGAGTAGCTCAACCAGGAAAACAAATAGCTCAAATAAGCAAGCAACCAATTCAAGCACATAGGCAACACTCATCCAATTTAAGCAACTTGACAAAGAACATTCCTCGCACTTTCAAAAGTAATAAGAACACATCTTGTTGAAGAGACGTATAGATGCATATGATATATTAAGTATAAATATGAAGCACGAATACATGTAATACATAGAATTTACACAAGGAGCATGTAGCATATATGTGAATAATGCATGAAGCATACACACAAGTACATGAAGTCACAAAGCATTTATATGAATACATGTAAAGTATACACTTAAATACGTGAGTATACACACAAGTCACAAAGCATGTATTTTACAAAACATACACTTGAATACACTCGAATACACATAAGTCACATGGTATACACTTGAATACACATGAGCCGCAAAGTATACATTTGAATACACTTGAATACAAGCTATACACTTGAATACAAAGTCACAAAGTGCACAAATACAAAGTCATAGAGTATACACTCGAATACAAATGCATCTCGAATTCAAATACAAGTTATAGAGTATGCACTCAAACATAAATACAAGGTCATAGAGTATACACTCAAATACAAATATAATCACAGAGTATACACTAGAATACAATTGCATCAATATAATCACAAGTCATAGAGTATACACTCAAATACGAATACAATCGAATGAAGTATACCGTTAGACAATTGGGAAGAGGATTCGGTGCATCCCATACTACACCGTGGACCCATCCACTATCCCAAAGTCGTCAAGTATACACATGAGTATGAAGCATACACGCGAATACACATAATACAAAAAAGTATTCTCATGAGCATATGTTAGAAGCATACATATAAGTCACAAAGTAAATCTTTGAATACACTTACACTTTCAAAAGTAATTATATAAGACAAATTTCACCAAGTTTAGGACTCTAACATAGTGGGGGTTGGATGATAAGGATAAGTCCGCCCGAAGCAATCTTGCCTAAGCCCAGGAGCGGATATACCATCCCTCCTGGCCCCTGATGGCATGATACTCAGTCATCCTATCTGAGGAGTGGTGTACTTAGGGGATACGCTTGTACCTGCTTTCCTCATCCATTCTCATCACTTCCCAACTAAGTTGGAGGATCCTTCAAATCAAACATGTAATAGTTTAGAGGAGAGGAATCCATAGGAGGCCCGTAGATACTCACACTAAGCCCAAGAGCAGATATCACCCCCTTGGCTCCCGATGGCATGACTCAGTCATCCGATCCGGGGAGTGGCGTACCTAGTGGAGAACTAGTACCTGCTCAACCTACGATTTCCCTCCCTTCACTCTCTACATGCTTGTTTGTTAATTAAAATAGTTGCAGATGCTATCCATCATAGGTTATGTGATTTTTTCAAGTTATTTAATAACTTATTTTAACATATGATGTAATTACTACAATTCTTACATGATTAATTCTATTTTAACATATGATGTAATTACTACAATTCTTACTTGATTAATTCTGTTTTAACATGGAAGTAGTGGATTGTATCATTAATTCGTTTCTGCGTATAATGTCTAAATCAGGTCAGCTAAATTATCAGAGTGTGAATGCATCAATTACTCTTTCTTGCTAGTTTTCATTTATTGAAGTTGTGATTCAATTTTATACAAATGTAAGCAGATTCCTACTGATCAGAAGCAATATTCAAATAAATTCAAAACTCAAAAATAAAGTCGCTTACCTCAGTTCGCCCGTAATGAGAAGTCTCTTGTTTTCCAGATGATACAAAACTGATTTGCATAAATTGGGATGTGTTTCTATATGTTCATAGAGTATACCTTTGCCTTTGGTAAGTCTGCAAACGCTATTTTCACAGGGTGGCAGGAAAGTTGCTCTGATACCACTTGTAATGTCCCCTTTCTAGTGGAAGAACTTAAACCCCAAACCTTGCATTCAAAGTGTTCTCGAGGAGACATTAGAAACGTTAGAGATCAATAAGTTTCAATGATAACATCTAATAAGATCAATATTTCATTCTTGTCAAAGGATTATTCATTTCCTTCACTATGAGTGATTCTTCTATAATATGTTTCACTAGGGTAGATTTTACTTCTTTCATGATCTCATAGATAGAATTCTATTATACCAAAGAGTCATTATTACTTAGAAGGCTCAATAATTGTTGTAAATGTCATTATTGGATAATCGTAAATAATATATATATATATATATATATATATATATATATACTATATGTATATATTGTATGTGTCCACAATCTAAGATGTAACTATGAATCTTACTATATATTTATCAATTATTAATATGTCATCCCAACTCTTAATATACTTATCTATCCTAATATATTCAAATCATAACATACTTAAATATATTTATCTGTATCTTAGTATAAACGGCATTCAATAATTTATTTACCAAATATACAAATTACAATATATATAGCAACCATTCTCTCTCTCTATATATATAAATCAGTCCTTAATTAAATATTTTTCAATCATAAATACATTTAAATATGATTGTCCACATAATATATTTAAACCTATTTATATAACATTAGCCATAATATATCTAAATATATTTATAAATCATAATCTATTTAAAACACCTTTAACAATCATCAACTATTATTTAAATCGCTAACATACATGCCAATCATCAACATTCAAATTCATAATGTATTTAACAAATTTCATTCTCTAAATACACAAAGCTTTTATCACTTCTCATTTAAATTCATGAAAGACACTTACCTCTTTATTCCTGATTGATCTGCAGACTTTTCCTTTTCTTTTTTCTTTTTTTTAAGTCCACGATGCTATGAATATAAATAATTAAGTATCACAGATTGTAGGAATTAGAAATACCTTCCTAAATAGTTCGCTGATTCTTTTGCTCAGATTATATATATTTTTGTCCTTTTTTTTAAAATGATTCCTTTATCCGAATCTATTCCTCCTATCCTTGCTTTTACTCCTTCCTCTATCCGTTTAATATTAGAAGATATTCTTTTTTGTAAAAATCTCTTTACGTCTTTAATGTTTTATTGGTCTTTACTGCCAACGTGTCTCTCTCTAAACTCAGCGAGCACCATATAGACCTCTCCTTTTAATCATTCCATATTTTCTATGTTTTATATCCTCTCATAAAGTGAAGAGAGGCGTTTCTTTTAAAAAGAGGCGACCTCTTGAATGGTCACAATACCTCTTGAACCCACGCTGCCTTTTAAAGACACCCGTTACTGCCTTGTTATTCTTTAATCTCAGCTTTTTCTTATTCTTGTTATGATCGCTGCTTGTTTAGCATGTCTTTTATTTGAATCGATGCTTTAAGATTCCATAAAGTGATTTATAATTATTATTTGGACTGCTGTAGTCCATTAAGATATTATTATTTTATAGATTAGACTCATCTATGTATTTAATATTTATGATGATAATATTTAAATTGTTAGTTATTTCATTTGTTATTTATAGTGTTATATTTGGTAATAATTATAATATTATCTTAGGATAATTACAATTATATTAATAATATTAGATTGTAATTACTTATAATTTTATTTTCATATTTATTTTATATATATATTTTTTTTGTGTCCATACTTTGTAATTATAATACTATCTTGATAATTGTAATTATAAATTTATATATTTATATTTTATTCGTATTTATATTCTAACATGTATTGTTTTTACGTATTTGCATCTCAATGCATAGTAATTTTAGTGTTCTAATTCGGAGACATGACAGTCCACCCCGCCCGAAATTGCTTGTCCTCAAGCAATCTCAAACATGAATTACAATTAATCTACTAAGAAAGTCTTTTATCATTGTTAAGCATAAGCGATTATAAACACACATGGTGTAGCTATGTTGCAAACATGCAAAGGTTATATGCAAATCATACATGTAGACACTCATGCTAGAAATGCATCAATCACATCGGACAAAGAGAAGATATTTCAAACATGTAGCAATCAATGGCATATGATAGGTACACATATAATCACTTATGTTGAATACATACCATACATGGAGCAAATTATCATATCTGAAACAGTTACAAGGTATGCACATGAGATATCGTAAGTCACAATCACAATAGTAATGAAGCATGAGAAAACATTGAAAGGAACATAAGTCACGTTATGAAGCATATTTGAGCCATTACGAGGGCACTCATGTATGAAGAGTCTTGACAAACATGAATTAATCACCTATAAAGCTTTCAAGAAATAATCATGTTGAAAACACATCAAATATATAGCAAGCACAGTCACTCACAAGATTTCATACATACGCTTAGGAGATACAAGTAAGGCACGTTAATACACTCAAGGTATGTAAATACACTCGGAGAAGTATGCATGTTTAATTAGAAGTATACACTCAAGGGCATAACAAAAATATACACACGTAGTAAACATGCTAAAGCACATTAGGCAATAAGCACGCATGTAAGACATGAGACACACTTATAAGGTTTGAACCACACATTTGAATACACATAAGCAGTAAGCATGAAGTATTCATGAAGCATACATATAGGAATTACACCATAGAGCGAGAAACAAGTAGTCGTCACGTAAGGCATGAGTATGTAGAGCATTTAAGTACACTCAAATTTACTTCTATACATGGAATTATGCATTAAATAATGAAAAGAATACACATGAGATACACGAAGCGTAATCATGGGGCATGAATTTTAGAAGACAATTAAGTACACTCAAGCATAAGCATGAAGCATTTATTTGAATATACATAAAGCACGAAATGATCATAAATAAAGAATATAGGCATGAGAATGCTCGTAGATACACTCGGCAATACAAACAAATACATATAAGACATGGATTATACAAACACAAGGTATACATTTAAGAACAAAAAAGTCATGTATTAGTGTACATCATTCATGAAGTGGGCAAATAAGATGCTAGGCGTGTCCATATATACCATGAAACAAAACACCATGAGATAGGTGAAGCATAAAGTTAATATACATGAAGCATGTATCTAAATACACAAAAAGTAGAGGCATTTAATGAAGACATGCATACATAAGGCCTGATTCATACCCATGAATACATGAAGTATATGTAAGTCACATGAATACACATATACGCAAGTCATAATATACACTTCATAGCTTAAACCACATGAATTAGAAATTAAGCAGACAACCAAGTAGCCTAACCAAATAGCTCAAGCAACCAACCAACTCAAGTACACAAGTGAGTAGCTCAACCAGGAAAACAAATAGCTCAAATAAGCAAGCAACCAATTCAAGCACATAGGCAACACTCATCCAATTTAAGCAACTTGACAAAGAACATTCCTCACACTTTCAAAAGTAATAAGAACACATCTTGTTGAAGAGACATATAGGTGCATATGATATATTAAGTATAAATATGAAGCACGAATACATGTAATACATAGAATTTACACAAGGAGCATGTAGCATATATGTGAATAATGCATGAAGCATACACACAAGTACATGAAGTCACAAAGCATTTATATGAATACATGTAAAGTATACACTTAAATACGTAAGTCGCATGAATACATGTATACACACAAGTCACAAAGCATGTATTTTACAAAACATACACTCGAATACACATAAGTCACATGGTATACACTTGAATACACATGAGCCGCAAGGTATACACTTGAATACACTTGAATACAAAGTCACAAAGTACACAAATACAAAGTCATAGGGTATACACTCAAATACATATATAAGTCATAGAGTATACAATCGAATACAACTACATCTCGAATTCAAATACAAGTTATAGAGTATGCACTCAAATATAAATACAAGGTCATAGAGTATACACTCAAATACAAATATAATCACAGAGTATACACTAGAATACAATTGCATCAATATAATCACAAGTCATAGAGTATACACTCAAATACGAATACAATCAAATGAAGTATACCGTTAGACAATTGGGAAGGGGATTTGGTGCATCCCATACTACACCGTGGACCCATCCACTATCCCAAAGTCATCAAGTATACACATGAGTATGAAGCATACACGCGAATACACATAATACAAAAAAGTATTCTCATGAACATATGTTAGAAGCATACATATAAGTCACAAAGTAAACCTTTGAATACACTTGAATACATTGTCATGAAGTACACTTTCAAAAGTAATTATATAAGACAAACCATATCATGTCCAAGGTGATTCAATCATAGATAGGGATTCAATGAGAAGGATAAGTCCGCCCGAAGCAATCTTACCTAAGCCCAGGAGCGGATATACCATCCCTCCTGGCTCCTGATGGCATGATACTCAGTCATCCTATCCGAGGAGTGGTGTACTTAGGGGATACGCTTGTACCTGCTTTCCTCATCCATTCTCATCACTTCCCAACTAAGTTGGAGGATCCTTCAAATCAAACATGTAATAGTTTAGAGGAGAGGAATTCATAGGAGGCCCGTAGATACTCACACTAAGCCCAAGAGCGGATATCACCCCCTTGGCTCCCGATGGCATGACTCAGTCATCCGATCCGGGGAGTGGCGTACCTAGTGGAGAACTAGTACCTGCTCAACCTACGATTTCCCTCCCTTCACTCTCTACATGCTTGTTTGTTAATTAAAATAGTTGCAGATGCTATCCATAATAGGTTATGTGATTTTTTTCAAGTTATTTAATAACTTATTTTAACATATGATGTAATTACTACAATTCTTACATGATTAATTCTATTTTAACATGGAAGTTGTGGATTGTATCATTAATTCATTTCTGCGTATAATGTCTAAATC
>VDFB02324074.1:0-65552 GCA_007258455.2 Sequoia sempervirens | reverse complement strand
CCATCGAGCCTCCGTGTAGATCTAAATTCCATCACCCGAGCCGATTCGTCATCAATTGTTCTCAGGAAGAAACTATCTTGCTTGCATTATGTTGATCTTCCCTTACAGGAACAGTCAATCGGTCAAAGGGACCGATGAATCACTCTTTTGGCTGCTTTCGATTGGTTGGGCGTATTGCCAAGCGAGCTCCTCAAGCGGTCAAAGGTAGTCTAATCAACATCACATGTCGGTGAGACACCATTGGTGTCTCCCCGATGCGATTTCATCCCCTAGCGGCTATCGACGTAGTATGGGTCATTCGGTGAAACGTTTCGGCGGGCTATAGAAGTCACATCGAGCTCATTTTTCATGTCGGCAAGAGTCTCAGCGAACCCCTCTTCATTCTCGCTGAGCTCAAATTTCTTTCTTCTTCTTGGGCTCAAGCTCTTTCCACTTCAGCGAAACCTTCTTTCTTCGCCAAGACCTCCTGGCGCATAGGTTTCTTCTCCCCGAACCTCTTCTGTTGACATGAGTCACGACGATGCTAGACTCCTTGGGTGAGCTCATCTCTGATGTCGGGGAGACTATGATGTTTCGGGGAGACCTTACCCTGAACCCCTTTCTTCCTACCGAGCCACCCTTGTCTTCAGCAAGACTCTTCCATGTCGGTAAGACATCCCAGCGAAGGAACCTCCTTCACTTAGAGTCTTCCCGACTCGCTTTTGTTTTCTTTGAGCTCCCTTTGCCTCGGTGTGACCTCCCTCGACGAGACTCTTGGCGACTCATTTCCATGTCGCCGAGACCTTCATATCGGCAGAAACTTTCGCCGATTTCTTTCACTCTCGTCGAGCTCAATGTGTTCCAGTGGGATCTCTCTTCATGTCGGCATGACTTTCCGTGGTCGGCAAGACCTTTTTCCGAAGCCACTTTTCTCTCGACGAGCCTCCTCCGTGTTGCTGAGACTTTCTTCGGTCGGTGAGAGATTACACCGAGGGCATAATCCTTTGGCGACCCACTTTGAACGACCGTCGGGGAGACCTTTCTGTAGTTATACTGACATGAATTCTTTTCATTCTAAATGTGTTGCTGTAACATTCTCTCATTAGGGAGATGTCCCACAGACCACCTTGTGTCTTGTCGAAAATCTCCCTGAGTCCATCCTTTTGGTCATTGAGACATATTGATCCTCTGACCGAAAACCGCCGATAGAATCCCCTTTGTTGTGTTGGTGTGACCCGAAGACCTCGCTGAGACATCTCCCCACCGCGAAGGCCTCTCGCCGAAAGGCATATCTTTCTCGGTGGTCGATAAGACATCCCCCTTTCGGGGAGGCATCTCCCTGAAAACAAACTCCCGCCAAAGTGTTAGACCCTTTTTGCTAGTCGGTGAGACTCCATGAACTCGCCGAGACCTCTTGGCAGGGAGAAAACCCTATGCCGATATATGGATCCTTTTGACAATGGTCAGCGAGACATGGAGACTTCGCTATGACCTCAGCCCGAAGACAAACTCCTGCCAATAGGAAATTCCTAATCGCCAAGACGATGAATGATGACTTGGCGATAAATGACTGTATGTGATTTTTGATCGTTGTGACATCGTTGGGGTCTTACCGATAGGCCACAGACGCATATCGACCGAATGCACTGGTAGTCGGCAAGACAACTAGGAGGTCTTGCTGACTTTCTTCTTGGCTAATTTTTATGACCAACTGGACTGGGGAATGCATTCCAAGTGGAATCACTTTGAGCAATATCATCATGTGTGTGGCCTGTTCCTGCAAAATAGATGCTTCCATTAGTCATTAGAAGGACATAAGATACATATCATAAGATACACTTTGACTTGTGATTACTTCATTGAATACTTAGCAAGAAGGGAACCCAATTAAGCCGAAACATAACCAAAGTTAACAAAACCAGAAGAGAAACCCAGGCAAAAGTCAGAAGCAACCCAAGAGCAAGGAAAATGACCCCAAAACAAAGAAACCAAAAGAGAAGGGGGACCCATTTTGATCCAGATCAAAGTGGGGTGCTTATGTAAGGCATAACACTACCCATAAGGAAAATTTCAACTGGGTATGCCAGTCTCTAGGATTATTCTCTATCAATTTCTTTATCACTTCCAACAGGTTCTTATTGGTAGACTCTGCTACACCATTTCCCTGAGGATAGTAGTTAGAGGAGTACTTTAAAATAATTTTGTGTTCATAGGCCCATTGTATGAACTCAACAGATGAGAAAGTGAGGCCATTGTCACATACCAGGGCAAAGGGTACTCCAAACCTAGTAATGATGTTTTCATTAAGAAATTTGATAACCACCTCTGTGGTGTTGTTTTTGCATGGCTGAGCCTCAGTCCAGTGCGTACATTAGTCAGTTGCCATTAAGATGAACTTATGACCTGCAAAATATTTTGGATTAATCACTCGTCCAAAATCCAGTGCCCATTGGGCGAATGGTCTTACCTCACAAATTAGTTGTAAAGGCATTGCAGGATTACATTCCTTGGGTGCAGAGGTTTGGCATGTGTGACATGTTCTAACATGTTGATGTGCATCCCCGAACACGTGGGGACAATAATATCCTGACCTGAGAATTTGATGAGCCAATGAATCTACAAATCCATGCACCGTGTTGTGTTTACCATGAAATTCAGCAATAGCATGCTTGGCTTCTTGCTGGTCCAAACAGCATAGGTAAACTCCTTCATAATTTCTTTTGTATAGGGATCCTCCTTTGAGCATGTAATGAGCACTCTTCATCCTCAATGCCCTCCTTTGAGTAGCATTCATCCCCTTTGGGCATCTATTATTGAGAAGGAAGAAGATCAGATCAATATACTAGGGATCCTGGGTGAATGACTACACTGTATACTGCTGGCAAGTGATGCTCTTGTCTACATCTGCCATAGACTTTGATAAGCCCTATCTTTAGATGAGCTTCATTGGATGGATTTCTAGATCATACTCTTGCAAAATAGTCATCCATTTTCCCCTTCTCTCCCCTAACTCACTCTGCATAAGGAGAGATTTAACAGTTGGATCAAGAACTATAGCAATAACCTGGCTCCTAAGAATGTAGTGCCTGAATTTCTTACTGCTCACACTAATGCAAAGGCCTACTTTTCAAGGGGAGGGTACCTGACTTCTACATTATTGAATGGGGAGCTCATGAAAGCGATTGGCCTTTCATCTCCCCCTCCTCTTCGTTGTGTTAGAACAGCTGCACATGAATGGTCAGATGAAAAGGAATAGATATAGAAGGGCTTTAGATAATCTGGGCTAGTCAAGACTGGTGCCTCAGATATTGATTGTTTAATCTGCGAGAAAGAAGACTTAGCCTCATTGCTCCATTCTATTTTTGCATCTTTTCTCATCATCTCATTAAGTGGTTTGACAATTTCTGCAAACCCTTTTATAAATTTTCTCACAAAATTGATCCTTCCGAAGAAGGATCTCATCTCCTTTTTACTCCCTGGCATTGTCAATTTCAAGATGGCTTCAACTCTATCAGGCTCTATAGATATCCCCTTTTATGATATCACATGGCCTAAAAGTTTCCCTTCAGAAACTCCAAACACACATTTTTTTGGATTTAGGGACACTCCATAGCTTATACATCTCTTAAGGACTTTTGATAAATCAGTAGAATGGTCCTTTCTGTTCTTAGAGAAAATAGTTAAGTCATCTACATAGATAATAATACACTTACCTATCAGATCCTTGAATGCTACGTCCATTGCACGCTGGAATGTAGCTCCAACATTGATAAGTCCAAATGAAATTCTGCGATAGGAAAATGTCCCCCACTTAGTAGTGAAGGAAGTCTTAATTATATCCTAATGGCTAACAAGCACTTGATTATACCTAGAGTAGCCATCCAAGAATGACATCATCTAAGATCCGTTGATAGTTTTTAATACCTCATCAAGAGAAGGCAGTGGATAGTTATCGTTCTCTAAGGCTTTGTTTAGGTTTCTAAAATCAACGCACAGTTTGATCTCTCCACTCTTCTTGCATACTGGAACCAAATTGGCAACCCAAGTGGAGTGTCGTATTGGGAAGATGATTCTTGCTGACAAAAGCTTTTGCACTTCCTTTTGAATTAATGGCTTGATCAATGCATTCATTGGGTGTTGCTTTTGACGGAAGGGATTTGCTTTTGGCTTCAGAGGTATTGTATGCGTGATCACAGAGGTGTCAAAAGTCTTTAAATCTTAATAACTCTAGGAAATTGTTGCAATGTCCTCTTTTAACACCTTCACTATTTCATCTCTGATCTCCTCAGGGCAGGTTTTGCTTATATAAACATTTCTTTCGGGACCTGAATCAACCGGATTAATAGATTTGTACTTCCCTCCATCATTTTTTTTTAGCACCCTCTCACGAGCCCGAGGATCAGAGTCAAATATTCTTTCCAAAGCTACCATCCCCTTGGGAATGATGTTGCTTTTCAAATTCATTATCCCTTCAGTATCCCAACTCTTAGGGTCCCAATCCCCATGATCTCTTTCTGACTCATCTATTATCTATCCTTCGAAGACATCATAACTTTCCAAGAAGGCGAGTATGTGTTGGTCATCATCGAAGACCTAAAAATTTTGGACATTATCTGGGACTGCTGGGATTGAGACTAGTTCAACTTGGAGTCTTGCATACGCTCCAGAGTGCTAGTAGTGACTACAAGGGCATCTGCAATCTTATTGTGTTCCCTAGGAATCAAAGTGCTTCCAAAAGAGTCAAAATATTCAATCATATTCCAAACTCTATTTCTATAAGCAACCAATCTTTTGTTATGACAAGTATATTGGTTGTGAACTTGTTTGACAATTACTTGAGAATCCCCCATAACCATGAGAGATGTGACCTTCTTTTGATGAGAAAACATCAAACCTCGAGCAAGTGCTTCATACTCTGCCACGTTGTTTGTGCAACCAAACTATAACCTGTAAGAAGCAAAATAAGTCTTCCCCTTTGGGTTGGTTAATTCAATCCCTACCCCACTTCCTGATTTGGACTTGGAGCCATCAAATTTAAGACTCCATAATTGATCTAAAGCCAGGATCTCTTTCATCTTTGGGGTTACAGGAATTTGCTTGCTAGAAGTATGTGGTGGTTCGGACAGGTGCTGGTCATCCAAATTTAAAGGTAACAGCAGACTAGGTCTGTGAGAAGATTCTCCTATATTCAAAACATGTTCAGGAACTGTTTCCTGAACCTCTTCTCGGATCAAATCATGATTTAGTACATTTTTTACCAATGCCTTGGGTATTGGAAGGGTATCTAGGGTTGGTGTAATAAGAAAAGGCTGAGATTCCTCAGTCTCTCTTTGTATTTCAGAGCATAAAACCCGAGTTTGCTCAAGTTGGGAAGAATCTTCTTTTTGAGCAAGATTGGTTCTCATAAGAATAGTAGCATCCTCAACATCAAATGAAAATTTATTGGTGAGTGCTTGAGGTTGGCATTCACAAGTTTGCTCAGCCTGGCAAACATGGTTTAAGATATCTACATAGGGTTGACAAGTTAACTCAGAATGATTATCATAATGGATCCTACACCAATTGGGAAGCAACAAACTCCATAAATCAACTTCTTCTCCTAGTACTAGCTTATCTTGTTGAAATTTTTTGATTAAGAATTGTTGGTTGACTGCAGTCATCAGGTCACTCTATTCTAGGGGTAGTGGATCATCAAAATGGAGCATAGAGAAAGTCATGACTTCCTCCCTCTTGTAGATTCCTATCTCAGTTTCAAAATAGGCTACCTCGTTGGGAGTATCATATTCAGTAATCATATGTTTAAGCCTATGATCACTCTCAATTTTGATCTATGTTGCTATCCCTTTCCAGGGCAACCGCATGTGTGAGAAGTCCAAGGACAAATATCTTCCAATAATCTTCATGAGATCTTTGCTTAAAAGCATACCATAGGTTTTTGGGATATCTGCAACTTGGATATCCATGTAAGTTTGGATCCTTGGGTCAAATCCAACCTATACATGAATATTTTTAAGTTCTCCTACCACATTGACTTTCGTTTTGTCCAATTGGACGACCTTTTTATTTGTCTGAAGTGGACTTAGACCTAACTTCCTATAAACTGAAAATGGCATGACGTTTCTTGATGCTCCATAATTTAGTAGACAGTTATGTAGATTTCTTTCCAAAAATTCTTAAACTCAAAAGGAAAGGTGGGGTACCATTCTTACCTTTATAGAGGGTTGCATTCGTCTCGTTTGTTGGAGTCACCTTACCTTTCCCTTTTGACCAGTCTGCCTCCTCTAAGGATCTTAACAAAAATTCCTGTTGGGTGGGGCACCACTTCATAATGTTAAAGAACGATAATGAAGTCTTTTGTTTATGCATCTCTATAATGAAATCAAACTTTGAATCATTCTTTACCTAATACTTAGGAAAAGAAGGTGGGTCACCTTTATTCTGAGAGTCAGATGGAACATTTGGTGGTGGCAGGTTATTATATGCATTCTAATTCAGTGGGACCATGTTATTAGGAGGACCAGTTGTGGTAAACGACCCTCTGTTTTGATTTTTTAGGAAATGGCCTCCCTTGGTTTGGAAGGCCTGGGCATCATATACATCTTCCACTATTTCATTGTCTTCTTGGTTGGGAAATGGCAGTTCTTCATCAAAGATATCGTAGGCCATGGTTGTATCCGTTGATCCACCAGACTTGTTGGATGATCCTTGAAATGGAGCATCAGCTTGTGAAATTTTGACAACCTTCTCCATTTCTGGGTAGTTAACCTCAAAATGAGTTGTAGTATTGTGTAACTTACACCAATTTGTCATAAAGTTGAGATCTGCCACATTTGCAATCTGTGGCTTTTCATCACCTGCCTAATAATTATGGGAAACTCCCCCATTATTAGGTCCAGTATTCCATGGTCTATTATTGTTGGACCTTTGATTGTACCCCCTATTCTGATTTTGATAATTTTTATTAGAGGAATTTTGGTTCTGGAAGTTCCTATTGGTGTTATAATTCTGGTTGGAGTAACCACCCTGATTAGAATACCCTCCCTGATTATGAAAACTTTGATTCTGGTTCTGAGGGGGATTCTGTCTGAGTTGGGACATATCATTAGACATCTGAGATAGAGTCTTCTTGAGGGTTTCCATCTTGTTAGTAAGTTGGAGAGTTATTTCACTTTTTCCAGTCTTTACTACAGATGGCTGACTAACAGGATTTGATCCTCAAGCTTGATTTTGGTAATTTTGTGTTTGTTGGGAGGAGTCCTGAGTACTATTAGTGAAGAATGGTAAGGGAGGTGAGGCTTGCAACTCAAACATGGGTCCATATTGGGAATAAGACATCCCTGGGACCGTGTTGAATAGAGGAGTTGGGTTAGGCATTTGATATCCTATGGGAGGAAGAACTCCTCCTAAACTCCTCGTTTGCAAGCTTATCTGTTGTTGCAATTTGATGGCTAGGTGATAAACTTTTGAAAGCAAATCAATTTCATTAGTAGCATATGTCCTCTACAAAAATAGGCCAATCAAAGGATCCACGACCCTCAAATATGCCAAAATGGCAATATTCTCAACAACCAAGTAAGGATCATGTAGCCTTCGGTACATTCTCTGGAATCTTATGTTGAATAAAGGCAATGGTTCATGGGATTCCTTCCTATTGTAGCAAATATGTGATATAGAATAGCTGGGTCTACATAGACCTAGAACTAATTAATAAAGGTATTTTCCAAGTCTTTCCAACTCAGAATAGACCCTTGGAGCAGGTTTAAATACCAATTGTATGCCATGTCACCCAAAGAATAGGGGAACAATTTGCACACAACATCATGATGAACTACCTGAGGACGAGTACAGGCATCCTTAAATGCCTATATGTGCTCCTCAACACTCCTTGATTCTCCATGCATATACTTGGGACAAAACCTCTCAGGGTTTTTGGGCAAATCATGTATACCCCTAGGGATAGTCCCTAGTGGAGAGGGGTTATTCACAAAGAAATCCATGGGTTGTGGTGGTGGTATTGGTTGGAATAGTGGTGGAATAGGTGGATTTCATGGAAAGCCAGGTGCAGTAAGCGGTGGTGACAATGGTGGGATGAAAACCCTACGGGCCTGGGGTCTATACTTGACAGGGGTTTGGAGTTCAATCAATGATTAAAGATTATGAGAAGATCTAAGAACTCTCTCGTACCTATCTGGTGAGAATGACCCAATTCGAGCCAGTTTGTTCTTCAGGCCCTCCTTCTAGTGCCATACCTGTTGAAGGTTAAAACAACACAACAACATTAAACAAAATATCACTATTCTATTTCTCCTGAAAGAGAAAGACAACATATAGTAATCTAGCTCCCAAGGTCCTAGTAGTTGGTTCTCAACTATGTTCATATTGCTCAATAGTTAATGTAACTGTAATATGCAAGGGACCTTTGTTGGTAATGAGGAACAAAAATGCATTAGATCAAATAACCTAAGTTGGGGGGGGGGTTAAATAAAGATAAAAAGATAGATTAGAGCTTTGAAAGAGAAGAACATGAATAAAACTTCTTAATATCTAGGCATGCATATCAATAATGAGTGTTTCTTCACCTAATCAAAACCACAACATGATGCAATCCATATAATAATCTACACCACTACATACTTTCATAGTGCTAATTCACAATCACAATCATTCACTAAACTTTTACTTCAAAACTTAAAACAGGTCATTCACTCATCATTAAAACACAGATCAAATAGATATAACAATAATTTCATTCACAGATAATTCAATGAGATAATCTTGAATCTGGTTTCCTCTAATGATTCTCATCAAATAGAAAGCATTTAGCCACAACAAAATCACTGGCATACGAATTGATTATTAATCATTAACCTTATCAAAGAGGTCCAAACTTATCAACATGTAAAATGTATAAAACTGTAAAATGTAACCAAGTTCAATTGAACTTTCCAAAGTATCTTGCTAAAAACTATGATATCCTAAGACTATGATTCCTATTGCTATCATCAGGTGGCTAATCTTCCTTCAATGAGTCAACCTTTACAAAATAGAACTCAAAATTACATATAGAGATGCTATGCGCAAGTTTCTCTCAATCAAAACTCAGATCCACAAATTAAGGAACCGAGACTACATGAAGAAACTAGACTGTCCATCTTTAGTTACATCAAGGCTTGATTGCTCTGCCACACAAAATTTTGATGCCCAAGAGAGAAGCTAAAACTAAGGGATGGGAACTAGAGTCCAACTTGTGTCAAATCCTGCAAAATAGGAGAAAAGAGGATGTCGTGTCAAGAGCAGAATGTTATGTTGCCAGCTTACTCTTGTGTTGCTTGGTCCATGATATACTCATCATAACTAGAGAAAACTTGTTGAAGGACATCTAAATCAGGCCCATCTAACCAACTGTCCTCAAATTTGATCCTCTTTAATTCGACTGAGGAAAATTCTTGCATATCCTTCAACTTAATTAGTTCCTTCCTAGCAGTTCTTACTTCTTCCCTAATGTCCATAAATCTATCCAACAACAAATCTTCTTCATCATCTCCTTTTTGCATTACTTCTTCAAATCTACTACTCCACTTCTCCTTGAACTTTTCCAAAGGAATACTCTCTTTGACTAGGATATCCACGTTAGCCAGAATGGCAACTATTGCCTCCAATTCATCAATATGCCCGTTCAAGTCCTTGCTTGCTTCTTGAACCTCATTCTTATGATGATGGATGAACTTGGATTTGAATCCGATTATGTTTATAGTCTTCTCAATAAAATCTACATTGTCTTCTTCAAGATTTGACTACTCCAAGAGAGTTGACTTGGGGACTTTGCTGATGTCTTTAAGCTTCTTAATATATTCCTTGTACTCTTCATCCTGCTTTTCTAGATCTTCAGTATGTTGATTCATATCTCCTACTAACTCAAGTGTTGTTTCATGAACCCTGAAACTATCAGTTATCACCTCAACAACCTCCTAATTAAGTCTATCAATCCATCTTTCAAGCATCCCCACTTTACTCCTCATTTGTACCAAGTCATCAGCTTCTTTCTTTGTCAATAAGATTGGGGATTCAGGAGCAACAGCTTGTTGAGAAATTGGAGTGGAAACATCCTTTAAAAACTTGTGTAGTTGATCCAATTGGGCTTTCAACTCATCTTTCTTTTGCTTGTCTTTAATCATTCTAGATTTGGTGGAGGAAGTTATAGTATCAATTAAATTCATTTGTTGGTTTCTTGTAGGTCTCCCCAAATTTAGAGTACCCAACTGGTAATCAATCATTTGCATATCATCCCTATTCTTATCCACCACTAGAATTGCACATTCAACAATGATTTCCCCTGTATTGGTGAGCTTGGTGGAGTGAAGAACTCAAGCCTTCTTTTTGGGTGTTTCCTTCTCAATCTCTTTCATCATCTCATCCCAATTGAGAGGCTATGGTTGAACTATCTGTTTCTTCTCTAAATCCAACTTCAACCATGTAGGAGCAATAGGAGTAGTGACTATTTGTGCTGAAGAAGAAGCAACAATGGCAGAAGATAACGGTTGTAGTATTATGTTCTTAGGCTGAGAGTCAACCTCTTGTACATTTTGTTGTTCTCTTTGTGCCTCTTCTTGTGCAAGTTTCTATGCCTCTTCCTTATCTTTTTGCTCTTGCAATCTTTTGGCTTCTAACTCTTGCTGCAAACGTTCTTCTTCCCTTTTCGATTCCTCTTCATCTGCTCCCTCTTTTTTCTTTTCCTCGACATAGTTGATTCTTCTTTTTGCTCTCTTTGACCTAGCCTTGATACCTTTCCTTCCTTCGGGATAATCATATTGTACCTTAGCATTAATCTCATGTTGCTTAGATAGTGCCTCAGCTTGTGCTTTGGCATCTACTTCCCTCTTGGATTCCTCAAAAATCTTCCATTGATCCTCTTTAGTTAAAATATGTTCAGTCCTTGCATCCTCGATCTCATCCAGAGATGCCACCACATGAGTTTCTTTGTCGGATGGGGTAGCCCCAAAATCTATATCAACATCATGAATTTCTATTTCGGGCTCCTTCTCCTTCAATAACTCAACTTCCTTATAGAGGGTTCCTATGGGCATCTCCTCACTTGGTTGCTCTGTAATAAGAGGTTGAGTGGATGCTTCTGCTGCAACAGATGTTGAAGCACCCAGTTCTACTATAATCTCCTCCCCATGTGTTTGAGGAGGATCTTGAGCAGGAATTTCAATTTTTTCTTCAACATTAGGAGAGAAGAACTCTAGGGGCTCCTTAGGAGCCATTCTTCTCTTAGTCCTATTGTACCCTTGAGTGGTACCTACAACCTTTCTTTTCTTGGAAGTCTGAGCCTCTGGCTGCTTAATCCTCATGACAACCCATTGAATACTCTTGTCCAAAACTAGTCTTGCAATCTATTTTATGTCAATAGATTGTTCCACATTCTAGTCCACTTGATCAAGATCTTTGGTACCTACATTCTTTGTCTCGTATTGGGGATCCAAAGTTACCCCATCATCTGATAATGTCTCAGGGATGTCTTCTTTTATCCCATACTCAACCATGAGCGAGATGGGTAGTCTTTCATAATTTCTCCTCCTGAGATCATATTTATCTTGGAAATCCATCCAAAAGTCCTCCAACAGATTGAAGTGTTTGTCAAAGATAGAGGGTAGCAAACCTTGCATCCTATGTTTAGGATCAAAATACTTCTTGGAAGTATACAAACCCAACTTCATCTAAATCAATTCATCACAAACTACCTTAGCTACCACAAGGTGTGGACAACTATATTCACCCAACTTCATGGGGAACTTATGACAACCAGTCTTGTGTTTATTATCAAACTTTACATTGACTGGTAGAGCTTGATAAATGAATTCCATTAAATTAATCTTATTGCTGCAACACCTAGGGAGTAAATGAGAGTGACCATCAAAACCTCCCAACCATAAGTAAGTAAATCTGGGGTATTTAATAAACAAGTGTCCCCATTCATTGATGAAGGCCATGGCTTCCCTACTCAATCTATAACCAACATTTCCTGTTAGCTGATTAATGATGACATACAAAAATGCATCATTAACCCTTCTATAATGTGCCTCCAAGGTTTGCAAGGTAAGCTGATCATAGTGATCCCATACATTCTTTTGTCCTTGAGCCTCCCCCAATATACCTATTGCATTGAGTCCTGGAAAGATACCCCTTCTGGTAGTTGCATAGATTACATAAGAGGTTATGAAGAAACTCTTGGTTTCTCTCACTCTAAGCATCTGATTATGTATACAATCTGATACAATCATAGGCCAATCAAACTGTTGTGAGCGGATATTGTGGATAAATGGAAACATCCATTCATTGAACTAGGAAGCATCCCTCTTCCCAAACAACCTAGATAACATCATTATTATGTCTAAAATTTCCTTGTAGAAGTCCGCCCTTTTAGGCTAGTCAGGAAGCTTAGCCAAAGACTTTTTATCAACTCTCATCCAACTCTTTTTCATATGAGTTCTATTAGCTTCCTTCATGTCACTATATAGTTTTAGTGCCTCTACCTCACTGAGTTGTCTGGGATTTTTTGGAGCAGGTGCATTGAACATAAATCTCATCATTTGGGGTGTTAAGTCAATGATAACATTCCCCTGAAAATCCACACATTTCCTAGTGGTAGGATTGTATGCTCCGGTTGCAGTCATTATCAATTCAAGACATTGGACATATAGGGGGAAGATGGAAACATGTGCTAGTCCAGATTGGAAAATTCTCTGTGTCCTTCCTGTTACATCTTCACCGAATGTCTCCAAGAGAAACTACTCATAATTGAATGCGCCCAAGTTGGTATCGGTGATGTCTTCCCAATCAGAATCAACCTTGCTAGTAGTGAGAGTAGCTTCCCTATGTTTGTATCTCAGAGTGTAAGGGAGTTGCTCCACTTTGATCTTCTTTGGCCTAGCTCCTTGTCTTGAAGTTTCTTCCGATTGGCTCCTTTGAGAAGCCTCTTCTGATGCTCCTGACATCTCTCAATCTCTGCAACAAACTCCTGTATTAGATGAACAAAAAAGCATAAAAGTCAATACATCAATCAACATCTTTCTTTGCCTTCTTAGGATAACTTTCGTACTTAGTGAAATTTCAACTTCATTGGAGGCGAAGCCACAAAAGAATAAGGAACAAGGAACTATTTCAGTACAAAGTGGGACCAGAACCAGAACCGAAACAAAAACTGTACCCGAATGGGACTGGGACTAGAATCGGAACAAAAATCGAACCTGGAACTAATTGTTAGTTCCAAGTTCGACCTCCATTTTGGTTCCGATTCCACTTAAAGACAAGTATGAAGACCAAAATCCATAATAACCAGAAGCAAGATCATTTTAGGAATGAAACTCAATGGAAAACATCCCCAGGACTAGTTCATTCCCGAGTCCACTTCCACCAGTTTAATATGAAAAACAGAGCACATTTTCTGAAGACATGGTCACATGAATCTAACAACTTGGGTCACATGGGTTTACGAAGGAATCCAAATAGAGGGGCTTAAACCCACCTCTTAACCGTACAAATACCAATTTAAACCCTAAGGCCAAAATATTTTGGAAAGGCCATCAAGCAAACCCTAGTTTGCACGATGCGTTGATTCATAAAATTAGGGCATCACAAACCCGACATGGAAATCACATAATCGACTAGGAAGAACGATTAGAAATGGTCTCCAAACAAAACCAAAATCATTTAACATGTAGAGGACCCTAACCAAAGAAAACCCTTGTTAGAAACTCGGGCACGACAAAACGCAATTGTCACGAAAGCGACAACAAATAAAAAACAACAAATAGAAAGAAAGAAAACAGAATGGGAAAACAAAAAAAGACAAAATCAAAACCAAAAGAAAATAAGAAACATGCGAAGGTTCACAAAAAAAATATTCTGCGAACATGTCGAACATGATGAGAAAAAACACGAGAAAGAAATGACAAAGCACAATGGGAAAAGAATGGAAAAGAAACCCTACCTCGAAATGCTCACAAGGAAATACCTAAACTTGATGAAGATTCACTCACCGACACGCCCCCGCAATCAAATTTCCTCTCATGAAGTTCTCCTAGCTCTGGTTCACTTAAATGACTTAGATAACCAAGATAATGAGCCAGTTAAACACAATTAGGATTTTAAAAACATTTCATGCGTGGGAGGAGGCTGCAATTAATGCCATAGATGTGGTAGGTCAAAGGCAGAGCAATCAACGCTAATGAACCATTAACTCGAGTGAACACCAAAAGTAGGGCGTATGCAGAGCTCGATCCATAATAGAACAAGAATTTTTTTAACAAGCCTCTTATCAAACTCCGAACTAGGCTCTGGTCCTATGAGAAAGACAAACAACAAAAAGAAACTGGGGCAGAATTGGGACCAAAACCAGGAGTGAAAGTTTTACAAAGTTCCAAGTTTGGTTCCTCTCCTGACAAAGGAACAAGAAATGAAACAAGAACAACAAACATGATGGGAAGTGGGACCGGAACAAAAACTGGACCCAACCCAAACACCAACGAAAGCAACAACACAAAGCAAACGAGCGGAGTCAGAATTGAGGCAGGAGCAAAATATGGAAATTTTACAAAGTTCCAAGTTTGCCTCCAACTCTGGTTCCACTTCCACTTGGGCGAAACAACACAAAAAGAAAACACCAAACTACTCAAGGGAGAAACATACCCAAGATTGCAAGACACACCGACAAACAACGAAAAGAACAAGGAAAGAGGGCAGAGCTGGAGCTGGGATGAAATCCAGACTTGGAATCAAAACAAAAGTTCCAAGTCCAGTTTCCATCCCGACTCCACTTCCGACAGACAAAAAGAAACAAAGACTTAGGAGCAAAACAAACAACTCCTAATACCCAAACAAAACCAAAGGACAAAAATAACAAGGGGGACCCATTTTGTTCCAAAATAATAATAGGGTGGTTATGCAAGGCATAAAAAAACCCTTTTTGTTCTTATTCACATAAGGAGAGGACCGTAGATAGATAATAGGGACAAATCTATCAAAAGAGAGGATCCCATTAAGGAAAAGTTACTCCTACTCAACATTTATGATAGGATTCGAAAATATGATATTTGGCTTTGTATTCAAATTGATTATTTTAAACAAACTGGCAGAAGGTTCGAGCCGCTAATCTTGTAAATGAAAAATCACCAAGTCTCCATCAAAACTGAAGTTTTTGAATTACTTGTTGCTACTATCGTGAATGAGGAAGGCCAAAGAGATGAGTTTTTACTTCTTCCTAAGAATTATTCTACCAAGGAAAAAAACACGGGAGGCCCTAGGAAGAGGACGGAGCCGAGTAAATACAACTCCCTGAGAAAGAATATGGAGCATTGGGGTTCATTTGAGCGGGCTGGGTTTACCCCTTATTTTGTTGCCATGGAAGGTTATAGCGAGCAAATGAGCTACAAATTTGTGAACTCCAGGAAAGATGGGGAAGTTGAGTTGTGTGGCCTCCATTTTATGGTTGATGCTAAGCCCATAGCCAAAGTGACAATGCTGGCGTATGAAGGAAAGAAGGTGGCTAAGGTAAGCAATGGAAAATATCAAACTTATATTGATAAGTTTTTTGAGGATAAAGAAAAAGCACAAAGATTTCAAAATGGGTATTCTAGGGTTTTACTTCCTCCACCATACCATAATGTTTTCTTCTTTGTAATGAAATACTTTACATTGAAAGGTCATTTCCAATCCATCCATGGCTATCACTTTCCGATTCTAAACCACATTTGTCATCTTGAGAAAATTAATCTTTTGTTTTTCCTCTTTTCTTCTCGAGCCAAAGCCTTACCAATGGCACTAACCCTCCTTTACACCAACGCTTGATTCGTGTGATTTGTAAATATGTCCTTGCCACTTCCCCACAAAGAAATGTTTTCCTCAATTTGATTGAAAACCCTACTCCTAAAAGTTTTTTTAAAATCGAGCTTATAGAAAGCTGGCCCCACTCCCCAACTAAAGATTCTACAAAATCCTCCCCTAATCCTGTAGACTCCTCTTGGTTGGACCTTCTCAAAGTCACTCCGAAAAAATGCAATATGGCTCCCATTGCTCTCGTTGTAAACAAAAAAAGAAAAATGTTGATTCATGAGTTGGGGAATGACCCCAACACTATAATAATTCCTAATGACAATGACAACAGCCCAAAATGTTCCACTCTAGTGGTTTGAAGATCAACTCAACTTGCTTTGGCTGTGTCGAAGGGGTCTGACAATAGTAAAAAATCTAAAATCTCAGAAGAAAAGAATGTGGAAGAGTCTCTAGACAGTAAGGGGAAGAAGGTGGCAAGGGAAGAAAAGGCTTCATCTTCTGAGCAAGTGTCAGACAACCTTGGTGGTGAGTCTCCTGAGGAGGAGGAGTTGGAGTTGGAGGAAGTGGAAGAATCTAGCCAAGAGGAGGAAGATGGTGATTCACAACAAGAGGATGGGTAGGATGCAAAGGAAGACACGAATATGGTTGTTGATAAAGGTGATGCTACCAATGACCCAGAGGTTAGGGAGATTCCTAACCCTAGTAATGAAGATTTAAAAGAAAACATGTCGGGTTTTGATATTGGTCGAATTCAAAGGGTGGAGGAAGGGATGGAGTAGCTGGAAAAAATGATGCAAAAGGATGATAATGCCAACAAATTCTAAGCACTTGAAAATGCGATGAAGAGTTTGTGCAGGGTCATGGATGTGATTATGAAAAAAGTTGTCATGGCCACTATCTTTGGATAAGGAAAGATAAAGAAACATCAAAGGAAAAAGGTGAACGATGAAGAGGCCGATTTGTCTAGAAGAATGGAGCTCAAAGATAACTTTGAAGATTTTGTTGAAGACCTTGTGAAGGAATGGAGTTTGATTGAGGATGCTTGATCCTCGATGTTGGTTATTCTAGTTTTTTGTTATGTGCTGCCATGAAGTTTTTTTACTTTTCTATCAGATGTTTAGTTGGTATAGGTCGTAGGTGCTTGGACTATTTTTTCTCTAGTTCTATTTATGTTAAGAAGACTGATTATCGATTGGATACTCTTTTAAGGTTATGCTGGTATAACCTAATTTTGTGGATGGATATTAAGATGAACTCGATTTATCTCTTAGGGATTATTGATGGGTTTATAAAGTTTGATGCGGTGGGTATAGGCTAACATTTTTTGGTTGATTGGGTTTGGGGGAAGTGGTTCTCTTTCTGTTTTGCTTCCTTTGTTGTGTTGTTTTGTCTTGTTGATGGTCTTTTGATTATTGTTCTTTTGTATGGGTTAGGGCCCTTTCCCTGCTTAATCAATTAAAAAAAATTATGAAGTAGATCCTTAATTTTTATTAGTTCACCTTTTTAACCAAGGCCTTCTCATGGTATCACAAAAAACATCTTAGGATGCACTCTTCCATTTAGACAAGAAAGGAAAAAAATGTATCATTGAGAAGTTGTTGGTGAGTAAGAGAACACCCATAGGATGTTTTGATCCTATTATATTTATTAGCATTTATTAAGTGTGTGAATCATTTACCTAGATCCTCTGCATGAAAATGAGGTAGGGGAAGAGGGGGCCTCCTTGGGCCTTTATAACTCTCGAAAAAACTTCTTCCAAACCATCAGTGATGACTCAAACGAGGGGGTCATATAGAAACTTCTACTCATTCTCTCTATTCTTGTTGATTTTTAAAAATCTAACACCTTATCCAAGAATGACCAATTACCTCTACCATAAAAATTGTAGCAATATAGTTTAATAATTATATTTCTCTTGTGGATCACTAGGAAGTGAACTAATTCATGAGATATGATGATAAAATCTAAGACGAGTTTCCCCTTTATAAATCCTTCATGCTCTTGTAAAATTATATTATGAAGAATTTTCTTCAACTTTTTGGTCATAACTATTATTATTGATTAGAAATAAGATACAATTCCTTGTTAATCCTATGAGGAGAGCATTAGAAATTTTACGATCTATGTAAATTTTAACAAAGTTGACTTATAAACTTGCAAAGTGTGCATGTAGTCTCTTATAGTATGCTTGGAAGAAAGAGTCAAAAGATAAATAAATCTAGTGATGTTTCAATTCTTTGTCGATATAATAGTTGGAAATCCATTTTGTCTTATCTATCAATAATGATTGACTATACATTCACTACAAAACAAATAATTTTGTAGCTATTTATTTGTTGAGTAAAATAATAATCTTAGCATGAATAAAGAGAAGAGGATAATAGTGACCTAATCATGAGAATCTTCCATTGTACCTATAATAATTCGTCATATCATTGTTCAAAATTGGAAGGAACATTTAATAATTTACATAACAAATGGTTTAATAAACCCTAAATTAGGAGAATTTAAATTTACTTCCATTTTACAAGGATGTGAAAAAGGATAAAAATAAAAATAAAAAGCAACAAAATAAAAACAAGCAAGAAACACCAAAAGAATTAGAAACAATACAAATATCATTGTAAATAGTATACGATAGTTCATTGTGGAGGATGAAAATGATAATTATAAAAAATAGTCCATGTAGAGAAGTATGAGTTGTAGTTAAACATATATCTATGTATTCTAATAAAGAAAATTGAGCACTTCAAATTTGTGGTTATCCCTATATAGACACATTTGTGATACTAAATTTGATGCATTATAAATCATGCTATCCCATATTAAAAGTAATTACTTCTACAACCACAAATATTGATCACAATATGGATATAAACAAAAATAATTATTTGTTGCTATAGTTGAAGTGAATGAAGGTGCTCTTTTCAAAACATTTCAACCTAAAGCACATGGAAACAATTATCCAATACAAGAACCCACTTGTCATATAACTATTGGGTAATCCCACAATAATGGGTCCTAAACTTGGGACATGAAAATTTTGAAAGAGATAATTTTTTTGAACTACCTTCGTTAGAAGATATTTATTTGAACAAAGGTCCTTCGTTTGAAGGTCTTTATACAAAAACCTTCAATTGAAGGTCAACTTTCGAGTGAATATCATCTTCGTTCGAAGGCCTTCGCTAATAAAAATTAAAAATAAAATAATACGTTCGAGCAAAGATTACCTTCGCTCAAAGGTATTGCTTATTGTTTTTTTCAAAAGTGTTATATTAACCAACAACTTTGTTTATCAGTTCATTTAACCGCGTTAACCATTTGCATAGCTAGCGTTCAGGGAGCTTGAAATTCTACACAACCTGCATCTAAGGATCTCAACATTCTACATAGGTTCAAGCGAAGTATAGGGCAGGTTCAAGTGAAGGTCCCTAACTTTACAAGTTCTTCAATTTCCCTATGCATTTTTCCCAATTTTCCCCCTCATTTCCTCTCCAATTTTTCTTGCAATTTTCCAAGTTAGTTTATGAAATTTATCTACAATTTTTTTTATGATTTCTTCAAAATTTAAAATTGAAATTGTGAAATTTAAAAACCAAATAAAATTTAAACCCTACATATGATTATCATGTTAGAGAATGCTAAGATCATAGAGCTCAAATTTGATAACCTTCCACGAGTGAAACTATGAGCACAATAGTATGTCTGTCAATATAATATGAAGAGTGTATAATACAATGATCAAGCCTTACTTATATAGGCAAGGATGAGGAGGTGAGAAGGTAGGAGTGAAAATCTGACTACACCTCCAAATGTGGGACGTTTGTGAGCTCACTTGACAAGTGTGTGAGCAAGTGTTAATAAGTGTCTCAAGTCATGAGGACATGTATCAACCATATGAAGTGAGACAAAAGCAAAAGAAACCTAAGTAAACTTAAGCTAGGTGTGAATATTTCAATCCCGAAAAGGTGATTAGTTAACTAGGTATGATAATGACTATATTTACACTAACACCCCCCTTAAGTGCAACTTAGGGAGTAATGTATGCTATAATGATGAGTCTCAACTATTAGGCCATGTTAGGTACTCATGTACAAATATCTCATGAAGTGGAGTAAAGGAAAAAAACCCAATGGGAAATAAAAAACCCTCTACAAAAGAGAAATGATGCAAATGCATTAATGGAATGCACATGAGAAGAAGATAGAAGGAATTATGATGATCCTCAAGGACCACTACTAGCAGAAAGTACAAAGAATGTTCCCCCCATATGAGAGAAAAGGTATAAGGTCATGTGAACCCCCCAGAAAATGTGAAGTAAAGAACTCCACGTGAGGAAATTCTTCCTCCAAAAAATGATAGTAGAAGAGAAACCATGTAGCCTCCCCTCAAAATTATGCCTATAGTGTTGGTAGATGCTCGACACTAGATGCTGAAGATGATCCATGAATGACAAACAATATTTCTCCCCTTGGGAAGTTCAACAACACTACAAATGTGTGCAAGATGACTTCACATTCTAGATAGGAATATGCAGGAAGTAAGGTGAATTCCTATGAATGTTGCACATAATCCAAAGATTGAAATGATGCTAATGATGCCTTTGAATGATCCTCAAAGATCTTCAAACCAATGTTGATGTGTGACAGATGCTGATAAGATGGATCATGTACCATAGAAGATTCTGGAATAGGGACCATGCATGCATGGTTATGTTTGGATTGATGTGAATCTATTACTACTACAAATGATGATAACTGAGTTGGATATGCCAACTCATGAATGTTTGCACAATCTGTCATGATAGAAATCGATGTAGGTGAGACAAGAGTAATATCCAAAGATGGAAATGGTGATGAAAATTTATCAAAGATGACATCAAATAGAAGTCAAATAAATATGCAATTTGGGATTCTAAAAACAAAGATGTGATGTCTAGTAGATATGCATCTCAATATGGTGGATCTTGAATGAAAGAAATAACTTGATGCAAAGAATTGTTGGAACTCATGGATGAGTCAACACCTGATTTAGATGTAGCAACAAGTGTTATGGATGATGATATATCAATGCAAGTCATAAGACTACATTGTTCATCCCCAAATGATGGTGTCTCACAAGATGCCTGAGTGAGATTGAATGATGTTTTTGGATGTATTGGAACTAGAGGATCAGGTAAGGTAATACCGTGACTAAGAAGAATATTCTCCATTTCTTTAATTTGATGAAATTGACCTTATTTTTTTGTACACTGTTGCAAAAATTATTATATTATAATGGTGTAATTAAATAATTGAAATGTTGTATTGTAACACTGGTTTATTATTTAATGCGTGGAAGACATATGATAATAATTTAATATTTGGGGAAAGCATTTAATGAAGTGAAAATTTAGTACCTAATATTAAATCAGGATTCAATGGTTTTGTGTTCACATGGTTTTGTGGCACATAGTTTTATCTTACCACTTGGTTGTATTTGTGTGAACTTGTATCTATAAAACCAAACACATGTTTAGTGGTTAAGATTGGTTGGATGAGCAAGCTATCATTATTGAGTCTTTCCAAGGAATGCATATGTGAAGCATGGCATGGGATGTGTAGATCCATACTTGGAAACATGGAGGATGCATTGGAGAGGCTTGATTCTTCAGAAGTATTCATAGTAACTCTGTAAGTGCATGTATTGTTTTAATGTTGAATAATAGATGGATAATAGATGATTTTGTAGGCTAGGTTTTTTCCTCTCAAGGGTTTTCCCAAGGTATATATTGTGTTATCTTGTGGCTTGTCTATTTTGATCTATGTATTATGGTCATTATGTAAGCTTGCATGCATGATTTTCTCTCATGGGGTTATGTAGGGAATGGATTAAATGAACTAGGTATTGATGCATTGTTTTCTAACAAATGGTATTAGAAATTTCATGGTTGTGGGAGGTGTGAGCTCCTATGTTTTGTTATAACCCTTATTTGAGTAGATTTGGTGCAAAGTTGAATCCATCACAATGTAGGATAGATTTGAGGCATTACATGGTATGGAACACATGTGCAAGTGTTGTTTTGCAAATTTGGGATTTTGGGGTTTGCAAATTTGTTGAGTTTATTGTAGATTTGAGGTATGAGAAATTTGGGTCAAAAGAGTTTCTTGGATTGTGCTTTCATATGAGGGTTTTGTAGAGGAAATTCATAGATGACCTCTTGAGACAAAATGGACCTCACCATTGGATCCACTATGGTCAAGAAATGAAAATTGATATAAATTTTTCCTTATTTTGGCCACTATGAGAAAATTCATTTTTTTTGCCCAATGACCCCCTCAACGTACAACCGTCAATTTACAGGAAATAAAAATATTTATATATATTTTGTAATGTCTACAAAATAAAAAATAGATTGAAAACCTTGCAAAATTTAAATCATTTGAAAATTTATTAAAAACAAAAAATATATTAATTGGGGGGGGGGGGGGGGTTGAGGTCAAACCTCGTACCCCACCCTACGACTGTTGTCGACAATAGTGCTGTCGATGATAGTCTTATCGACTATTGTTGGTAGTACTACTAGCACCGTGCCCTCCCGGCTAATAGGGCTTAGCCCCACAACTCCTAACCCTTAGTCAGCTGGGGGACCACCTCTCAGCCCACAACCTTTAAAAAAAATTTAAACTCCAACACATTAAATAAAAATAAAAATTGTTTTAATGTCTATCGCTAGACAGAGCCACCGTTGCTGCCAGTGAGTCATTCATGGCTCCACCTAGGGGCCACTCGCTAGCCACTAACCAACCTAATTTGGTAACTTTTTTCAAATGAGCATAACTTTCATCCATAGTGTCATATTTTTTTTCTTCAAAAAGTTGATAGAAATCCCTATCTAAGCACTGCGTAGTGGTATAGGTTTGGTTCCATGATTTTGTTGTTTTTATCAAATTTTAGGGCTTGAAATCTATATGTTCTCTTGTACGTAGTTTTGAACATTACTTTTACATATGAAACTAGATTTTGATTTCAATGGACCAAGTATATTTTTAGTTTGTGGTGCAGAGAGAGGTTTGTACTTATTTGATCAATTGTAGGTGCCTGACATTCGAGGTGTGATTGTGTGAGCATTCAGATGAGTCAAGAGGAAAAACCTTGAGGGAGTACATGTTTTTATATGATATTTATGATGGTACAATTGAATATCAGTTTGGTGCTTCTTGGTATAGGTTTATAGGTGTTTTCAGAGTTAGAATATGATGGAAATAGGTACACTGTAAGTTGTCTTTGGTTTCAAGGACATGGGTTGACATATGTGGTGACTTGGAGTCTCGTGTGGGTGATAGTTGAGTGTAGGTACAATGTTGGAGATGATTATGGTATCATGGATATGTAGGTACATTTGAGATTTGACATGACATGATCATGTAAGTGGTTGTTTGGTGGTGTTAGGAGGTTGTTCTTATCTCCTCGATGCTTGTATGGTTCCTTGACTATGATTACTCATTTATGGAAATGATTGGTGAATCAAATATATGGTTGATTTAGTGTTTAAGTCTTGTTATCTACAACATTATCTTATTTGATATCTTGGTTTGTAGGTTACTAAAGTGATGATGAGTTTGCATGTTTCATTGTTTGGATCTTCGAGTTATGTAGTTTTGTGGGTTGGCCACCCATTTGGTTGCAGTGGGATAACTCGAATGTGGTCATTTGTGCATTGGTATGTTCCTTTGAGATGAGAGGATGGATGATTATAGTACTTGATTAGCTGGTTGTTGGGAATTTTAGCATGTGGTTTTATCACGATGTCATGATAGCTTGGTTACATTTCATTGGTTACACATTTCAGTGGGAGCTTTTGACAATGATGGATTGTTTCTTGATGTTTTGATGACAGTTGTATCTTCTTGGCTTGGAGATCTTGGTTCTACTTGATGTTATTGGAACTCTAGTTATGTGTGTGGACTTGGATGATATTCATTTACAAGATGGTTGTCACATGCCATTTGTAGCTTGGTATCATTGTTCAGTGGGAGTTGTTGGCAGTGACATGATTAGAATGGATTGAATGGTATGTGCAAATGGATACTTGGAGACTTGGGTGAGGTTGGATTTCTCTTATGATTAGAAACATTTTCTTGATACAATTACTCTTTGGATGTTTCAATAGGAAGATTGAGGAGCCTTCACCTAGATATGGAAATGACTTTATGATGAACCTATAGAGGAGATTGTTCTTGGTGTGAGTCATGAGGACTTGGTTATCATAGAGGATCATTCTCATTCCCCACTCTTGGTCTACTTGGCAGTTTATCATCTGAAAGGTATTTTCCCATTCTTGTTTTAGATGTGTTATGTTTCATGCTTTGCTTTCTCATGGGAATGAGTCTTGAGTCATGACTTATTTTGGGAGACTCATTTGAGGATAGTTTAGCATGAGTTTATATTGCTTTATCTTTCATAGATATGGATCTTAAGCTATGGCAATTGGTTCTGGAGGAGTCATTTTCAAAGATGATTAGCATTGTTATCTCCTTGTGCATATGATTTTATGTTATCATCTATTGATGAGGAGTTTAGGAGATGTTCATTAGGTAGATTTCCTGATTTGGGAATAAATACTGAGTTTGATTTCCTTGGTTGGAGAGGCTCACATCCATGATTATCATTATAAATGATTCATATATTGCATTTGATCTTTGAAATTGAGTGGATGGGTGTTGTTGAATATCTTCATTTGGGGTTGTAAGGAGATCATGCTTGACATAATGCTAGCACTTTGAGGTGTTGGTAGAAGGACATGTTATGGTTTACAAGCTTTCTCTCTTCATTTTGTGGTTTCTTCTTGGAGGTTCATGTTCATAGATTTTAGAGGATTGTGGTGACATGTTGTGAGAGAGGATTGGAGTGGAAGGAATGAAAAGAATAACAATGAATTGATGACCATAAAATTATAAATGTGATAACTTTTAACCTTTAAGTTAAGAATTTCATACATGACATATGCCATCATAATCATAATGATATTACAAGTTAATTTTTTGTAGTTGATTATAAGAGTCATTGACCAAAAAACTAATGACTTCCTTATTTCTTTCTTAGTGAAAGAGATTAAATCAGTAGTTTTCAATAATTTCTATATTAACTTCTATTGGTGATTATTTTTTACATGATACATTTGACTCTATGTTTTACTAGTCAAGGTTGCAAATGTTGGTAGATCCAAAAGAACCCAAATTCAATCCCACTTATACTATCTCAAAATAAGAGAGAAAACATTGAAGGAATTTGAATGTAAAATTGGTAAATGATGATATCTTTATATTCTTACATACTTATTTGGTTTTACATGATTATATCTTTTTTCCCTTCCCTTTGATTCCTTGCATCACTTGTACCCAACAATTGGTGGGGGACTTATAATGTCATACTTTCATGCCAAGCAAAAATCCTTATCTTTTTTACTTTTACTTTTTGATTGATGACATTTTAAAAGAGATCATTTCTATCCAATTTAAATGCTTGACAAGTGTTATTCATTGTTCAATTTTACTCTTTTGCAATTTTTAAGATGGACCACTCATTATAGGAAGAATGCACCAAATTGATATCAGTAGATATATGTCCTTTTTATTCAAGTTTATGTATAAACTATTTTCATGTCGTCTACTTATTTTACTTTGACACACATCTTCATAATCATTCATAGGCAAGTCAAAGTGAGGTAAAATTGTAATGGCATCCCTTGCACCTTTCCCCTTTATTTAGGACCTATTTTGATAGGGGTATTCTTAGCACAATGATTAGGCACAAGTGGCCTATTCTAGTTAAAAAAGGGAAATAATCTAAGCCTTACTTGATTCCAGGGACCGGTCTTAATTTTTGGTTCATCCATTCCTTAACTAGGACAAATCTATAGTACGTGTTATTCACCCATGTTAGTTCCATGAAATAAAAAAAAGTGACTCCTAAACTTATATAATTTAAATTTAAATTTGCGCCCTTATCGATTTCCTCTAACTAGTTATTGTGTGTCGACTAAAGTAGGAAATATGAGAACTTGTGTGCTAGTGTGTTGTATTGAAGGACAAGCCCCAAATCATTTCAAATTGTACGTGAGCATCCCAAACTCTCGTTCCAATTCTCATTCATTCAAGGAGAATCATTGAGCATCAACATCTTAGGTATTTACTACAAACTTTTGCTCATCATTTTCGATCCTTCTGATCAAAACCATTAGTTTAGCAATAGAGGTTTGACCAAAGGAGAATATCCTTACTTGAGAAACTCTTAAACAACATTTATTGACACCACCCATTTTGGATGTTGGTAGCAAACATTAAGGTGAACATATTCCTAACTATACCTTAAACTTAGATTATTTATTTGCACACAAGTCAAATCTATGTGAAGAGTTCAAATCTATAAATATTTTATTTAATATGATTATTTTCACACACATAAATTCAACTCTTACTAGATTACAAAAATGAACTAATTCAAATTTTATTATTAGATTAATTAAAATATATTATTTATCACATTTACAAAACTTGATGTTAATAAAAATTCATTTTATTTCTTTACAATTTTATTACACAAATTAGAACCTTTCCTTAATATCTTTGATATAACTTAAAAAGTCTTTAATATAATAAACCTTAAAAAGTAATTTCTTTTATACTAGTCATCATAAGGGATCTTCTAATGGGAATCAATAACACAGTATTTTCTTTAAAATATACAAAGTTCCAGAAAAAAGTTATATCTATTGCTGCCTCTCCTTCGGGGCATACGAGAAACTGATGGGCCACTCCAATCCTTTTTCGAGGTATATTTATCCCACATGTACCAGCGAAAAAGCAGAAGGGAAGCAAATGTTAGTATAAATAATGAGGGAAGTACCAGACCAAAGCATACCTTTCTCGGCCTTTTGGCTAAGATCAAGTGTAGTATCTGTTCTTATCAGTTTAATATCTGATACGTGGTTCAATGAACCACACGATATTAAATTAATTTCTTGAGGGGGAAGCCTCAAACGGTAGCTTGCTACCAGAGACTTTGCGCGTCGCTTCTGTATTGCACTACAGCAGAAGCCTGGCGCACCCCACACCCAAACCAATTCCCAAATTAAATTGCGATTCTTTAGTGAATCACAGGTATGTGCTTATGATTAGGTTGTTCAATAACGGATGTGTTTGTGAAAGTAAATTTACAATGGGAGCTGTTTGTTGTTTACCTGTAATACATGACAATGGCGAGCTCTTCATACACGGGGCAAAGCTACTGAAAAGGCTGTTGATTACAGATGATGGCGTGGAAAGAAACTTACCTGGATGGAACTCTGGAAAGAGAAAACTTCCGCCATAGCTTCTCAAAATAATGTATAGATGAATTCATCGAAATCTGGAAGAACAGGAAAAATTCTGCCACAAAGGAAGTAGAGCTGCCTTGAATTATCTCCCTCTATTATAAGTTATTAGACTGATTCTGAGTTCTGCACAAAGGAAGCTGAACATCTCAAAATTTACTAGTATTTATTCTGAATTTCTCAAAAGTTAGTAGTATTTGTTCTGATTATGTAGTTACAAAAAGGCATTTCATAGATGCGTCTATGCCAAGCAGAGGCCCTGTGCCAAGCAGAGACCGTGATAAACAAGGGTACATTTGATACAAAACTTGTGGAAAGAAGTGCAATGTTTAGGAAAGAACCACATTAGTGGGGTGCAACCATCACAATGTTGAAATATGCATCTTTGTTGGAACATGTTTTCCATTACCTCAAAAGATTGATTTGTTAACATCTGATACAGAAATAAATGAATCCACTTGTGACAGTTAGTCTATGTCTCGATTAGTCCAACAGTCTTAAATTTTGGAGAGCTTCCAAGAAGTCAAAGTTAGCTCATATTGATCTTTGTGGATTGATGATAGTTTGCACGAAATCGACGACTTCACTCAAAAAGGAAGAGTTTACTTTATGAAGAAAAAGTTTGAAACATTTGATGTTTTCAAGGAGTTTGTACACTAAGTTAAGAATGAATGTGAGAGAAAAATCAATATGTTGAGATCGAATAACCTATGGGGTGGAGATAAGATTCAACTTTTAGAAAGGGAAATCAAGAGGCGACTCTCAACTCCATCTATTGCATATCAAAACAAAGTAGCTGAAAGAATGAACACAATACTTCAATAAAAAACTAATCAATGCTCAATAATCTTGAAGATAAATTATGAGTACAAGCAATTCATACAATGACTTATTTTATCAATCAAAGTTTGAATTCAACCTTGGAAAGCATCTCTCCAAATTAAGCATTGTTAGGTAGGAAACCATCACTTAAGCATTTGAGAAAATTTGGAAGCGTTGCCTATAGACGCATTCCAAAAGAGAAGAAAAGGAAGTTTGATGATGAGAGTTAAAATGCATCCTTGTTGGATATGACGACTTAACTAAAGCCTACTAGTTGTATGGTTCAAGGTGAATGCAATTAATATATTTGGAGATATCATTTTTGAGGACCTTCGAACTATTCACCATGCTGATTTACTAGAAGATAAAGATGACAATGATACATCATCAAACATACCCAAAAAGGTGAAAGCTAGAACTAGAAAGTACTAGGGAGTGAACCAATTCGTGAGAGATGATACCATCAAAGATGAGTTTCCCCTTTACAGATCCTTCACACTCTTCTAAAATAATATTAGGAAGAATTTGCTTCAACTCGTTAGTCATAACTATTGAGATTGATTAGAAAAATGCTACAAGTCCTTGTTAATGTTACTAGGAGAGCAATAGAAGTTTTATTATCTATGTAAATTTTAGAATTTTTTTACTTATAAACAACACAAAGAAAGAACAAGAGTAGATGGGAAGAAGAATATAAGAATGAAACCACAAGACAAGTGACACTAGATTTACCTCGAGAAATCTCTTATAAGGGGAAAACCAAGCCTCCAAAAGTACCACACCCATGTATTAATCAACAACAAAGGTTACAATACAATATCTTCATGTCTTCATGCTTTAATGAAGTCTACACTTTGGATTTTGAGGAATTGTAGTAGCACAACCTTACCTATGAATGAGCATGATATCTCCATCCCAAGCCGTGTATATATAGATTGAAGTAACCTAAGAAATCAATGTTTTTTAAAACCATAAGTGAGAGTCAAGTCTAAGTGATCCAAATTCAACCCATGTACCCCATTCAAAAAGTAACTCCACCACAATAAGAATATCTTTTGTTTGACTAGTTTGATCCCAATGACCAAGGGTCCAAATGTGACTCCCAAGCACTCCCAACAATTACACATGCACATCTCTTACATAGAACTATAAGTGGCCAACCAAAGATGATAGTTAGAGTCCACCTAATAACACCATATTTAATGAATACTTACAACCATCGTAAGACCAATGACACATGTTCGAGAGTGCCAACTATAAGATATCATGGTTCTATCCAAGTGGGGCACCCTTTTCTATTTGGGCACACTGTTATAATATTACAAAAAAAATACAACTAGACCTAGGACTTTCAAGGTGTACATGTAGTCCCCTAGTCTTAATAATTTCCCACTTGTATATATTGCAAGAATAATAAGAGTTATTCAAGATAATGAATTAATTCTAAATAATGATCCCCATAACCTTCTTGCATGATCTAAAATTATTTGGGCTCACAAGCTTCATCAAAGCATCCCCAAAATTTATTGATGTATACGACTTCTCGACTATGACCAAAGTGATACTGTACATCAATGTACTTTATCCACACATGAAAGGTAATGTTCTTTTCCAAGATGATAGCAATCTCACTATCACATTGAATCACCATGGTTTCCTACTTTAACTTGATGTTTGAACGCAATATTTGAAACTACATTTCTTCCTTACAAGTATGAGTAGTTGCCATGTATTTTACCAATATATTTGAAAGAGTAACCAAAACTTATCATTTTTGCAAAGTTTTGATTAGGAAACTTGCACGATGTGCAAACATCTCTATGACGTGCTTGCGCCCCCAAAATTTCTGAGATTCAAATGAGAATATTTTGTGTCCTTTGCTTATGGCACATGTCATTGTGGCAAAAACATGAAAGTAATGGCTCCTTCTTCCCATGTAGCCTCACAAAACTCCATTTTCACTCTCATTCTCATTCATTCTCACGTTCTCTCATTCGATCTTACTCTCTCTCCCATTCTACTTCATTCTTCTCATTCTATCTTTCTCTCTTGCTTCCATAACGAAGCTCTACCAAATTTCTCTCAAGTAACAATATATGCTTTCTTGCACACAAGATTATCACGTCTATCAAGCCAAGAGGGCAGGCGTAGGCTATTGCTAACACTCTCTTGTCTTCTTGTCTTGTCTTTTTAATGCTTTTTATTTAATCTTGTCTATTTTATTTGTAATAGGGGTTTTCCTCCTTCACAGGGATTGTTTCTATTACACAACTTTATAATCATGATAGCAGTTCTCCCCCTTTGTGGAGTTTGTTTCTATCACACATCTTTACATTTCATGTCTTTTTGTCTCTCTATCTATTTGGTTGTCTATGGAGGTGGAAACACCAAAACAAGGGTTTGACTGAGGCAGGCCCCGAACCAACTCCCAATTTCCTCTTTGTTTTGTGTACAAATGTACAAATTTGATAAGATGGACGTTGCAAATTCAAGGGTTTTATTCTTTGTTTTATTAGAGACGACAATGCGAGGTGCAAATATCCCCTTGGTGTGTTGTCGTCCATGGCCGAGGCTTAATCCTCTTAGGGGTAAAATATGTACCTTTTGTACATTCTATTTTTGTATATTAGAGATTTTGATTATGTCATGTTTTTGTAATTAAGTGATTTCCTTATTCTTGCTATTGGTAGTCTAGTTTCTATTTGGTTAAGTTGTGCATATATTCTTTATTCTCTACCTTGTCACTTGACCTTTATTCCTTGAGGTAACCGAGGGCTATTTGATCCTTGAAGACCCCCTTTGTCTCGAGGGTAGTGAATCCCTTCCTTTACAATACATGCTTAGGACTCCCATTGCTTGGGTCATGCTTGGTTTGGCATAAACTATAGCATACATAAGACTATTGACTACACTCATAGGGATGCATATAATTTCCCCTATCTCATTGGTAATGAATGACATTGATCTATAATTAAAGAGCTACAAATAATTTTCACTTTACTCTCAACTACAGATTTTATCCCAATCCAACAAAATTGCGTGGTTATGAATCTTAACCATTGAAATTACGACAAATAGAGTTCATTTATACGTTATCCAGATTCAAGAGACATAAACTAAATACTTATCATAATTAGGAAACTCAAAGAATAAAAATACTGAAAGAATTATAAACAAAAGAGAAGAATAGAGAGATCACACTGATAACGAAGTTCACTCAATTTGAGCTACGTCACTGGGTCCGCTTCTCAATGTTGGACCGCTTTATTGATATCGCCAAGCAAAAGCCTTCTTACAATATCAAGCTTCCAAAACTTGCATAAAAATCCTCACAATCTCACTCTCAATTTTACAATTTTTGGTGTGCAAAAACACCTTGTAAATTCTCCTCCAAACACTCTCCAAAGTTTCCTTACAAAGACATAAAAAATTCCTTAAACACTTGAATCATTTTCAAGCACCTACACCCCCCTTTTTATACATAAATTTGTCATAATGGGGCCAAAACCTCCATAATTAATAATCCCCTTTACCTAAATAAATAACAAAATTAACCCCCTTTTGTAAGTTTAGGGGTTGGCCATAACCCCTTTTTGGCCATTTATATTTGACCTTATTCATTTTTGTATGGTTGTTTCAACCATAAATGAGCTATTTCATAAAGTTTCAGCTTTTGATAGGGTGTAAATACAATCAAACCCATAAATATTACAACCACCGTCGGCGGTCTGTTGGTCGTTACCCATTTTGCTAAATGGGAGGTCGACGGTTCTAACCCTGCCGACCCCCTTTTGTCCTCAACTGCACCGATCTTTACATCAAAACAAATTGGTGGCTAAATATGGTAAAAGGCTTTTGGTGGGCATAACGACGGAGGCTCTGGCTTGTAGAATGTAGGTCACGGGGTCAAGCCCCTCAATTTTTTTTTCAGAAACTGTTCAACAACCCGCCAACACCGAAGGAGCTCGCTGACAGTGTGACACGTGGCACCTCCTGATTGGTCCATGTGTCACCTCACAATTCGCTGTCACAGCCATGTAGGACGCTGACTCAGATGCTGACTGTGCTTCCAAGTGGATGCTGACTCGGTGTACGACCATGCCACATCATCGCTCACCTATACTACCATGTCTTCTGCCACATCATCTGTATGGAATGTTGACGTCATCAACTATACTTTATGGTCAACCCTAGTCAACTTTGACCTGTGATATCTCATGTGTACGATCTCGAATTTCGACAAAACGAACGTTGTCAGAATCATTTCAATGTGCACTTCGATTTGATGCTGATTTTTGACGAATTCCAAGATCATTTTTTTTTGCCTTTTTTTTTGGCCCCTTGGTTCGCCAGTTTGACCAATCTTTCACCGAGCATAACTCTTGCATACGACCTCCTTTTGACATGGTTCAAGTTGCATTGGGATTGTGTTTGCGAGCTCTATGCGATGAGACTGGTTTCATGAGGTTCAAAGATTGTGAAATTTTTAAGTTTCTTGGATCCACTTGGATCATTCCTCTCCATTGAGAAGCTTTTGGATCACCAAAAGTCTATTTTTACATACAATTGAAGTGAGGGCAATTTTTCCTCACTTGTCCAATATCATCTGTCCTTTCTTTTTGCAACCTATACATTTGACTCATCATAACAACAATCAATATTGCACTAATATGGTTAAGTACATTATCCATATACACATCCAAATTTAGTGTTGCCGCTACCAACCATACATTGTTGAAAAGTAGAAGGTTGAATAGCAAAACTGAATTTGTGGACAAGAAAAAGAATGTACCAACATCATGCTTGTCTTTCATAACTGGAACAACCTTAGAATTAGATATGCTTTTATGCAATGACACTTCTTGTGGTACAAACATAAGTGCCAAATTACTGCTTGCATTAACTACCCTTTTCAATTGTCCCGTTGTCACAAAATATTTATCAATCTTAATTGGATGAGAATGCATAATGTATTCAATACCTTCCTTAAACAAGTGATATTGATTATATTCCCTGTAGAAGATTGCTTTTCTATCATATAAGTACGGGCTACCCAACACAATCCCACAGATATAAAGTGGAACCACATCAAATTCAACCTCATCTATAAACTAAGATGTTATTGCAAATATTAAATTGCATTGCTTAGTTACTTGCAATATGTTATTATTGCACACACAACCTAATGGATAAGGTTTCTTATGTGGCTTTGTTTTCAATCCCAACTATTCAACAAATTCTTTTGAAATTAGATTAACTTGGGACCCACTATCTATCAGTGTATCAATCTTAGTGTTCTTAGAAATCACCCTTATATGAAACAATTCACATCTTTTGCTATCTTTAGGAACAACATGACTTTTAGAAGTAGAAGCACATGAAACATCAGTGGTAGAATCATTACCAACAAAATCTTTACCTTTCAAACCCACAACTGTTATCTTTGTTTCATCATCAAAATCCGGTCCAAGATCCTGAATGATAGCTGCGGCCTTTTGCTTTCCTTTACGATCCTTAAACCACTTTGTTTTCAATTCCGGATGCAATTTCCAACACTTAGCATCTTTGTGCCCTTTCTTCTGAAAATGTGAACAAGTAGGCTTTTCACCTTCCTCTTTCTTCATAGTAGTTGCTTTCCTCTCCTTACCCTTCTTATTGCCCTTAGTTGGAGGAACAAATTCCTTCTTTGAACTGAAACTTATGTTCCTTTCACTTGCTTCAATATGGGTTGCTTGTACACACACTTCATCAAAGTTAGATGGATTAAACATCAGGATTGTATGTTTCAAATGTGAATGTAAACCACCTATATACTTTAATAAAGTTTCTTGTGTATAAAGAGGAATTCCAAGAGTAAGTGCTTTTTTCCTAAACACCTATGTATACTCTTGCACTGTTTGTCCTTTACCTTGTCTTAGATTTTTCCAGTCCATAACAACTTGTTGCATATAACCCAAAGGATAAAACTATTTCTTTAAAGCAAAAGTAAATTCATATCAAGATGAAATGATTTTACCATGCATAGCAAGATCATCTTGAATCTTACTCTCCCACCAAACCAATGCAATGCCTCCCATTCTAAGAGTAGCTAGCTAGATTTTGGAAGAATCATCCAAGATCTATTGAACCCTACAATACACTTTGATTTGCTTAAGCCAGTTATCCAGTTTTTCTGCATCCAATTCACTGTTAAATATAGGCAACTCAAATTTAACATCCAGTTTTAACAAAGGTGTTTGCACATGTTGTTTCTTTTTAGAAGAGTTAGATGAAGAAGAAGAAGAGGATGAAGAAGATGAAGAGGATAGGGATGGAGGTTTAGGAGGGTCACTACCACCTACTCCTTTACCTTTGTCTTCTTTCAACGAGGATTTAGCTTCCTCCTTCTTTCTAGCCTTTCCTTCCTTTCTCTTCTTTCGTTCTTGCCTCTCTTGGAAAAGAACTTCCACCATAGCCTTCATTTTGAGAAATGCTTTCTGGAAATCTTTCTCATCAAGCTATGTAGGACTTTGTTTAGCTACCATCTCTGCTCGTGGAAAATTCCTTCGTTTTCCGATCTCAGGATTGAATTCTTCCAGTGCACCTTCTCCTTGCTTCAATTTCAACCTGGTTAACATTCACCACTTGCAATTTTCCTATTAAACTGCTCTAATACCAAACTTGATTTGTAATTAAAGAGCTACAAATAATTTTCAATTTACTCTCTCAACTGCAAATTTTATCCTGATCCAACAAAATTGCATGGTTATGAATCTTAACTGTTGAAATTACGACAAATAGAGTTCACTTATACGTTATCCAAATTCAAGAGACATAAACTAAATACTTAATTATCATAATTAGGAAACTCAGAATCAAAATACTAAAAGAATTATAAACAAAAGAGAAGAATAAAGAGATCACACTTGATAACGGAGTTCACTCAATTTGAGCTACGTCTCTGGGTCCGCTTCTCAATGTTGGACTGCTTTATTGATATCGCCAAGCAAAAGCCTTCTGACAATATCAAGCTTCCAAAACTCGCATAAAACTCCTCACAATATCTCACTCTCAATTTTACAATTTTTGGTGTGCAAAAACACCTTGTAAATTCTCCTCCAAACACTCTCCAAAGTTTCCTTACAAAGACATAAAAATTTCCTTAAACATCTAAATAATTTTCAAGCACCTAAACCCCCCTTTTTATACATAAATTTGTCATAATGGGGCGAAAACCTCCATAATTAATAACCCCCTTTACCCAAATAAATAACAAAATTAACCCCCTTTTATAGGTTTATGGGTTGACCATAACCCCTTTTTGGCCATTTATATTTGACCTTATTCATTTTTGTATGGTTGTTTCAACCATAAATGAGTTATTTCATAAGGTTTCGACTTTTGATAGGGTGTAAATACAACCAAACCCATAAATATTACAACCACCATCAGTGGTCTATTGGTCACTACACATTTTGCTAAATGGGAGGTCGATGGTTCTAACCTTGCCGACCCCCTTTTGTCCTCAACCGCACCGATCTTTACATCAAACAAATCGATGGCTAAATATGGTAAAAGGCTTTTGGCAGGCGTAACGACGGAGGCTCTGGCTTGTAGAATGTAGGTCATGTTGTCGAGCCCCTTAATTATTTTTTGGAAACCGTTCAACAACTCGTTGACACTAGAGGAGCTTTCCAACGGGGTGACACGTGGCGCCTCCTGATTGGTCCATGTGTCACCTCGCAATTCACTGTCATAGTCACGTAGGACACTGACTCGGATGTTGACTGTGCTGCCAAGTGGATGCTGACTGGGTGTCCGACCATGCCACATCATCGCTGACCTGTACTACCACGTCTTCTGCCACATCATCTGTACGGAATGTTGACGTCATCAACTGTACTTTCTGGTCAACCCTAGTCAACTAAAACTTTGACCTGTGATATCTCGTGCGTACGATCTTAGATTTTGATGAAATGAACATCGTTAGAATCATCTCGATGTGCACTTCGATTTGACACCAATTTTTGATGAATTCCAAGATGATGTTTTTTTTTTGCTTTTTTCCTATCTCCTTGGTTCGCTAGTTTGACCAATCTTTGACCAAGCATAACTCTTGCATACGACTTCCTTTTGACACAGTTCAAGTTACATCGTGATCGTGATTACAAGATCTATGTGATGAGGCTAGTTTCATGAGGTTTAGAGACTGTGAAATTTTCAAGTTTCCTAGATCCACTTGGATTAGACATTGATTGAAAGAAATATTTATTTCCACAATAATGGGAACACTCATTGGTTTGTAATCGTGCACCCTAAATTGTTGCAAAATAAAACTAACATAGTTCTTCTAGATTATCTAGAGTTTTCTATTATCCATCTCTTTTGATACCATCCATAAGATCAACTTAGTTGCCATCAATTACTTCATATCAATTTGGATTAAAATTTGAGATTTCATAGCCCTAATCACATCCTTATTTTTATTGAAGAACATGCCAACATATAAATAAGCAACAAAAAAATGATCATCATATTTGAATTAAACACAATGATATGACTTAGCTCTATCATGACTCAACTTCAAAAAATAAGTGTAAACATTCTAATACCGTATCCTAAGGGACTAATTAATACCATAGAGATACTTCTTCAACTTACAAAGTAAGCCATTTTTAACCCTTGAACTCAAAGTGCTTTAGATGTGTCATATAGTTATCCTCCTCCAAATCCTTATATAGAATTTTTTTCTCAACATCCTTCCATTTAACTTAAAATTCAAATGCAACACATTAGCCAAGACCATGTCTCCACACATTATCCTACATCCATATTTGTTGAAAACTAGTTGCGCACCAACATAAGGAAAGTTTCTTACACAAAAAAGGTTTCTTACCAAACCCAAAATGTGTAGAATATTGGAGAGGGTATTGCTATTATTATCTCCAAATGTGAGCACAAATCTACCCCATATAATGATTTTGGGGGAATATATCTTCCAAGTATACATGTCCATCATTGAAGCTCTCATAATCCAATAGTCGCTCGATGTTGGGAGTCATGTGAAAGGAGGCTCTAAAAATAATAATTCATACACTCTCATGTGCATGCATAGGAAGAGATACATGAAAAACATCATTGCCATTGTGATTATATGCCCTCAAGTGTAAATAATTATTGCAATAATTTTTTCCTTCTTTTCCTTTCATTACTTCTTGATATACCTCATATTACCTTAGTTCTAACATTTTTCTTGGATTCACTAGGATATTTAGATCTCTCCTTAGAATTTACTAGGACTTTCTTTCCTTTGTCATTTTCCTTCACATGAACTTTTATAGTCAAGACATATTTGATTTATTATGATGCTTTTTCTCGTCTTAATGAACTCACCACCTCATTAAGCTTCAAAATTAAAATAATGCTACTAATTTTATTAGTAGGTAATCCCACAAAATAGGATAAGAACACATAAGAATTATGCACTAGTCCTCTTCGTCCATATCCACCTCCACATATGCTAATTGGATCACCATAATGTTGAAACATTTAGGTGTTCTATCATAGAGTCTCCATCACTTATTCTCAAGTAATAAAGCTTCCTTTCGTAGAAAAAACTTGTTTACCATAAATTTTACATATAAAAGTTTCTCAATTTATTTTAGAGGCTCCATGAGGTCGTTTCTCTTGATACATTTAGGAGCACTAAATTTGTAAGGAAATGCTAAAAAAGGCTCCTTACCTTTTTGCTAATAACAACCTATTCTTCAACTTTAATGCAAATAGTTTATGCATAGCAAATATTATCCATATATTTTTATCAATGAGTAGATTATCCATAGTGAGATTCCAAAATAGAACTTCTCCACCTCCATTCTTCAAGTGATTTCTATATTTTTTTCATAAAACAAAAGATCAATTGCAATATTTCCACTTGAACAAAGATTAATATAAAAAATAGCCCTAGTCCTCCCATGAATCTAACAAGTTGGAAATAATTTGATACCAAATGAAAGGAAATATGCTACAAATCCTAGTTAATCCCATCAGGAGAGTATTACAATTTTTTTATCGATGTAAATTTTAGTAGAGTTTTGGCATATAAACAACAAATAAATAATAAAAAAAAAGATAATAATAATAGAATAATTAAATAACCACAAATGCAGTGACACTAGATTTACCCTATAAAAACTATCATAAGGGAAAAATGAAACCTCCATAAGCACCACACTTAATTTATTAATCAACAAAGATAATAATACAATATCAAGGTATTCATGCTTCAAATGAGGTTTATATTATAAATTTGGAGAAATTTTGATAGCATAACCTTTCATAAAATTGAACATGATATCTCCCTACCAAGCTTTGTATATGGACCAAGGAGATACATGAAAATAATAATGTTTTTTCAAAACCATGAGATGACTTCAATTCCAAGTGCTCCACATTCAACTCAAGGAACTACATTTTAAAAATAACTCCTCCATAATTAGAAAATAGCTCCCATTTGACTAGTTTGAATCCTATGACTAAGGAATCCATGTAATTCCAAAGTGCTCCAACATGAGGCAATAATTATAGCTAGAAACATCATATACACAACTATAAATAGATGATCAAAGATTTTAGTCATTGTCCACCTAATAAAAACCTCTTCAATGAATTCTCACAACTGCCATAAGACCAATGATACATGGCATAAAGTGCCAAATATAAATTATCAATATTTCATGCAACTAGGGTGCCCTTTTCCATGTAGAAAGTATTCACAATATCACATTACTATATAATCGTAACTAGGCCTAAAAATTTCAAGGTGTACAATAACACCTAGTCCTCTAGTCATAATTGATATCACCTTGTAGACCATGTTGTAGAGAGAAATATATGAAATAATCATCCTTGATTGACATATTATGCTTGTGAAGGACCAAAATGGTGGAATTGAGAGCCTTGAGTATCACTTTAGAATTGTTTGATTCTTTAACCAGATCATATGGTTCCATATCAATTAGGTCCTATAAGTGTTAGAAAAAAGAGGCTAGGAAACCATTTAGATCAGGATATCCGTCCCATTTAATCTTTTTTTTTTTAAACTTTCCCCCTTAGTGATTTTGACAAGAAGGGCTCCATTACGCCTATGATTCAAGATAAGAGGGATGTTTTGAGTGGAAATATCATGCTCACTATCCCTAATGTGATTTATTCTTCCATAATAGGTTCCTAGAAATCCAAAAGGATTTTCTTGATCTCATTAATTTGGTCTAAGGTGTGGCCTCCATGAACCTCAAACCTAAGATTAGTATTATATTACCTTCTCATTTTATATGAGATATGGAAAAATTTGGTGTCTCTATCTCCCTCACTTACCTATTTCACCCTAGAGTTTTGATTCCAAAAACTATCCTCCTTGTGAAAAAAGTCTTCTAGTTGACGAATCAAAAGTTATTCCCAAGATTTAGGAGCATATTAAATCCCCTCTTTAATTATATATTTTTAGATGTGTTTAATTTCAATTTCCAAATTATTTTTCAACATAAAAAAGAAGTTTGTGAGATAATCTTCTTTCATTCCTTGAGCTTACTTTTAAGGTTTTAAAGTTTTTGAGAAAATAAAAGGCATCTTAGTGTCATAGCTATGAAATTTACAATTATATCAATTAAATATGAATTTATCAAGCTTATATTTTTCTAGAAACATCTCAAATTTGAAGGGAACTATTCATATAAAGTGCTCTTCTTCAATTCCAAAAACAATGGGTCAATAGTCAAATCTTGGTTCAACTAACATTTTTGAATTGAAAACCAAATTTCTATCAATATAGAGTGTGGATACAAAAAATCCATCTAGGATTATCTTAGAATTAGTAGATCCATTCTTTCTATTATTCCATGTGAGCCAAACATTCTTAGTTTTGGCATATCATAGGTTAGAATCGTAAATGAATGCACCAAAGTTAAGTCGCCTTGAGAGTTAAAGGCTCTCCTCTATTTCTCAGAGTGATCAATGCTTGCATTAAAATCCCTAGCCATAATCCAATTTAGATACTGATAAGAAGTGGTATTTTTTTGGATTTAGGCCCAAAAAATATCTTTTCCCAAGTGCCTTGTGGTTTGTAGACATTACTAAGACCAAAATACCAAACAAGATTATTACAATGGATTTAGAAAGCTTTCTAACAGTTTTTGGATTGAATATTATAGACCACAAGATCAAAGGCATTCTATAGATCTCCCAACCTACCTTACACTCTATTAACCTTCTGATGCAGAGCCAAGGTGAAGATTAATTCACAACAAAACTAGTGTCAACTCAAAACAATGAACTCTTCCTTCCAATACCTACAACCTGCTAGGCATCAACTCACCCTCAAGGAGTCTTATTCCTCCAATCTGCAAACAATAAAAAATCTCCACCAAGGCCCTTGCAAAGCATTCAACATGCATCTAGTGACAAGTTAGATCACTTGAAAACATTCTTCAACTTAGATTAAGTGAAAACATCAAAGCATTCTAATTTGTTCATGTTTCCCTAGTAGTAGTGGGAAACCAGTTTTTGAGTCTTTTCTCACAAGTTTTCCAAATCACCTGCCAAAATAAGGGTGGATTAAGATATCCTCTTCCCTGCTACACAACATGCTTCAAAACTAAGGGTGACTTCTTCAGACCAACCTTGAATTTTAATAGACCCTCCATGAAATAGGCTACACAATTAGGCCTATTTTACAAACAAAGTGTCCTTCAAACTTATCCAATATCTTCCAAACTTTGGGGCAGCAAATTATATGTCCTTAAACCATCAAAACCACAAAAATATCCTATTTGTACAGACCTTCGCATGGAAAAACAGGAAACCCCTACTTATTGTGCAAATCTTGAGGGTTTATTGGATCTAATATGCCCACAACCTTCCAGGCCCTAAAACCAACTCAAACATTGTTGTTTGACCTCCCACATGCTCAAAAGTTCAAGAAACCAGGACTCCCATATAGAATTTTACAAACCCTAGCCTAAAACCTCTTCTTCACATGCTTCCTCTCACAAAATCACTTAGTAACAACATACATATCTTCTTCATTCCTTGTCCTACACTTTACCCAAGCAAGCTGCACTCAAAAAAAAACTCCACAGGGCCCCTTACACAAGTCACAGTGGCCACATAAAGTGTAAGGGCCCTTTATTTCATTTTATACTTACAAAACCCTCAAAAATAGGGTATGCGGACTGTATATAAGAAAACAAATTAGGCAAGCCAAAAAACTTGTATTAAGCCTTCAAAATGAGTAGATTTCAATTCCAACACCTTGCACTAATGGAGAAACAAGTCTACATCTTATAACCAGCCTGTACGACTATATGAGCCAAAAAAAAAAAAACACAGAAAATATAGAAAGTAACTCAGAATTTTTATTGAGCAGTCCACCAAATTCGATTCAACAGCCATACAATGATCTTTCCATGCCTTTTGAAGGCCTTACAAACACCAACCACCAACCACCGAGCAACGATCTTCTTTAACTAATGTTTGAATCCTTATGACCGTTGGGAACCTAAAACTCAACTTTTACAACTTTTGTTAACAAATATTGTATACATTGAGGTGCTTGCACTTTTGTGACCTTAAATGCACTAAAAACCGCTAAGAATCCTCCAAAACCACACAAATGGCTTAAATTAGCCTTATTACAACCTTAGGACCACAATTTGGCCTGCTCATACACAAAATTTGAAATTTTTCCTTCACAGTTACAAAGCAACATTTTAGGACAAGATTGGATCTTCATGCTTTTTGACTCTTAAACCTAAAGGATTATCCTAATACATGACTACTGACCTTATTATGTCTTATTAAAGACAAAAACCTCAAAACATAACACCTTACTCACTCAAATGATCAACAATGATATTGTGGTGTAGGTGCTCCTGCACCACCTTCCTAAACAATACCTACACATTTTATAAGGAGTATGCTAGGGAAGGCACCTCCAAGGGATCAATCAATTACTTTCATGTAGAAGAATAATTTATCTTGTATTTTCCTAATATCCTTTTGAGAAATTTTCTCATGGGTGGATTTTTGAGGCCACTAATGTTCAAAGAGATGATATTTATTATAAGATTTTAAATTTCTTAGTACCCATCAACGTATCCTCTCACTTTGACTAGTATCTTGTAACTATATTCACCATTATGACACTCAATAAAATTATGTTTGGAAGGTCTCTTTGCCTTAGAAAAACTAAGTGATCCTTTTATATCATCAATCCTTTTCAACTCTATTGGATGATATTTATTTCCTTGGTCTAAGCTAGAATCCCCCTCACTATATTTGGATAACATCAAAGTTCCTCAAGCCTTGATTCCTAAGGTACATGTTCTTATTCTATTTTTCTCAAGTTTAATTCTCTTATTTGTTCCCATCAAAGGATAAATTAAATTCTCCAAGAAGTTACTCTAGATCTCCTTTGAACCCACATCCTTCTATGGATTTTTAATTATCCATAGTTTTGTTCCCTTTTTAAAATTGTGTTTCTAGAATAGATTCTTCCCTTGAATCCAATTACATTGAGATATTTGTTCCTTTATTTGCATATTTTTTTATTTCCTTCTATCCCTCTTTGATTAGTCTTATTACTTACAATTTTTCTCTTATTTGAATTGATGAAATACTATTCATATACTTTATCACATAGATTTGGTTTGATTTGAATCTCCTCTTTTTTCTATATAAAATTTCTTATCAAATAATTATTGATTGGTCAATAAACACACCAGCTTGAGTGGAATATATTATCTTTTATTGAAATGGAATTTCTTCCCTTAGGGTTTATTTCACCTAGTCTAGGCATGTGTGGGTAATTCAATGTTCTATAAATATTACTCCATTAAGGGGTTTGATGATATGGTCACCTAAAAAAATATTAAAATTGTTATATAATAAAAAAATGTTTAAATAATTCTTTACTTGTTAGCATTAAAAAGACAAGAAAATAGAAAATGAAAACTAAACGAAACATATCTAACTAAAGTGAAAGAAATGTCAAAAGGGAGAAGAGGGTAGGGAGAAAATAAGGTGGTAATGTTATTCTAGATGTGTATCAATGGCTCTTAAGAATATTTATAGAAGCTTCACATTAACTCCCTGAGTGGTTGTTAGGAAAATAGTTAGGTTGATAAAATAATTTCCTACATAAGTCTATGAGAGAAAAACATGCATACAAGATTACAAAGTAACCATAATGAAAATATCAAAGGCATACCACAATATTATACAAGATATACCTTGGGAAAATCCTCAAGAAGGAAAAACCCAACCTCCAAAAGCATTCACACTCAATGTATTATTCAACAATGAAAACCTTACAATACGCTTACAAAGTATCCATGAATACAAGTCTAAAACACCAAGCTCCCCCAATGCATACTCAATGTGTCCAAGTGTGTAACCACACATCCCATGTCATGATTTACATATGCACTATTTAGGAGAGAGCTCAATATAATGATAACCAAGACAAACAACCAACCATCCAACCACAACCACTAAACATGTCCTTGCTTTTATAAAATCAAGTTCACACAAAAAACCAAGTGGTAAGGTAAAACCTTATGCCTCAAAACCATGTGTACACAAAAATATTGACCCAAAAATTTAATTTTTGGTACTAAGTTTCCCAAAATTAAATATTTTCCCATGCACAATCCACACAAAATATCTAACCAATGTTGCATACAATTTTAAAAGTGGACCTTGTAACACCCCAACATAAAACCCTAAAGGCTAACATGCTAAAACACTAAGAAAACAATACATTTTTTTTTTAAGTGCAATATACACAAGATTGCAAACAATACAATAATTTTCATTCTAACCTAAGTCCTCTAAGGTTTCATGACTATGCTATTAGAATCCCATTAACTAAACTAGTAAGAATTGTAAATCATCACATTAAAATAATCAACCAATATGAAATAACCATAACATGTCAAGAATATATACCATTCTAAATCAATTTCATTAACTAATATAAACAACGTACATCATTAAAAAATTTCATTACAAAAGAGATTCCAACAATGAATTACAATATTACATCATTACATTAATGTTTCCATGTGATCAATTGGGGAGATTATACATCATCTGGAGTTATAATACATGATACAATTGCTTTCAATACAATACAAGTACATGTAAGATATTCTACTCGAACAGGGACAAGTGCAAAAATCCACATCATCATGAATAGTCACCACGAACACGAACCACTGCAAGGGAACCCAATGGAGTGATAGGAACATTCCACTTGACCATGTGGAACCCTAAGGTCCGCCCCCCGTGCTAGGAGATATCAATAAGGTCCCACCACAAAACAGTCAAGAAGACATGACCACAACACAAAAGGGCTAACAAGACTCCAACATACAAAGTACAATAAAATATCACATAACAGAGACACCGCTTCCAAAGGCATGCAAACAAAAAAGGAGAACACTAGACTTGGGAATGCTAGGTTGTTGTAGGGAGGAGTGTCATCACATAGCTTGTTATGGGTTACCCTGACATATCTTCCTAGGCTACTGGCCCCCATCTTGAGTTACCCTGGAAGCCTCTACCAAATCACCGACCCCCATACAAACTCATGCGAGATCAACATACCTTTCAAGAGGAAAAGACAGTTGATCTTTTCCATTCCAGGTCTTCCCACTCATCCCAAGCCTAAATGAGGACTTGAGCCCTAAGTGAGGTGTTATCTTGATTAATGTGTAAACTACCCAACCCCCTAATTCATTTTAGATTATCACTGATTAAAGAAACTCTCAATGAGTTACCCTGGCACCACTTTGTGCGTCAACCCCCATTGAGAGCTACTCCCCCTACTAACAACTAGAAAACCCAAACACATCCAACAGGGTAAGCCATCTTGCACACCGAAACAAAGCCACAAGAATCACATTTCCCACGCATGGCATGAACCATCTCGCTCACAAATTCCAACCATATTCACAAGTAAACTGTGCAAGGCTAAATACCCTCATGAACAAAATCCAAGTACAAAATCAATCCACCTTCAAAAAGATTAAAAACGTGAAACCAAAACTCAAGCCATTTTCCCCAAGCCTCTAGAAGTCTCTCAATAACCATTTGGCATAAATAGGCTCCCTACATAGAACAATAACCAAATCAACTCAAAATCAAAATAAACCACAATAACCAAAATCTTCCCAATATCAAACAATAATGACAACAATAGTAAAACCAACCAATTCACAACTCCATTCAAAAATCAACCCAATAAATCAACACGAACAAACAATCAAACAACCATGAAATATTCCATAAAAGGCATGGTCTCCACAATTCAGATTACTCATTAACTTAATCCACTAATAGAGCATAGACTACCATAATACAATTATACTAATGATATAGAGAATTTACAAAACAATTGATAATATAATCCATTTATTTAAACAAATCTTTTCAATTATCTAAATACAAGTAAATCAATTTCCCCTATTCGTTTAACTAACATAATCAGTAAACATTTCCCAACTTAAGTATAGTCCTATTTACTTTATTAACTTCTAAATATTGAAAACAATCACATAAATATTAATATCATACATATATATATATATATATATATATCATTTATTTATTCTTTCTAAAATACTCATTTAAATTCAAAATAAATAAATAGAACTATTCTTTCCTCACATATATCAACCTATAGAGAATCACTTAAAGAAAACAATAAGGGAAAAGTTTATCTTTAAACTATGTTGTCCCTTACAAATTTAAAGAGAACTTAATTGTCTAGTAGAATTAAATTGATATTCCCTATTTAACTATTTCCAAATTACCCATAATTTACATATTCAACATTTTGAGGAGGATTTTCTTTTCCTTCTATAATCACTAATAGACAATTCTTATCATGTTTTACAAACTTCAAATAATATTATATACTACATAATTTAAAGAGCTATAACCAATTTGACTTTGTTTTAATATTCATTTTAATGTTCTAGGCTAATTTGAGTTAACATCGAATTTGACATGAATGGGAACTATTTATTTCCTCGACCCTATTTGCAAATCTTATTATGTGAATGTTAAGGGATAAGATCAATAGATTTATCTAATTCAGACTCCCCAGTTGCATTTTCTCAAAGAATATTCACAAATTGAGGATTACTGGCCAAGAGGTTAATCAACAACTAAGAGTATGCAATTAAATTCATTACAATATGGTGAAGGAATTTCTAAAACTTACTTAAATGGAAACTAAGAGCTAAGGTAAGATGATTTTGTGCATGCAAAATGTGAAGGCATGCTTCACTCAAGATGAATGCCTTGAATGTAGGATATGCACCAAAATGGAATGATGTGAGTGCAAAGTACGTTGAAATGAGGCAACAATAGGCTCCAAACAAAAATCAAGATTTTGATAAATAAAATGCTCGTGACCTATGCCACAATGGGAGTTTCGAAACAAAGAAAGACATCCATCTATATGCAAGAAAGAAACCTGCTAAAAAGTCTTAAGAAACTTTCAAGAAAAATATATTTGGTAGGCGTGCTTGAATGCCAAATTCATGGAATGCAAGGCTGCAGGATAGACACGAATAAGTTTTACAAGGAAGCTTACAAAAATCTTTGATTAATGAAGCATTATCGAGTGCATCCTGACATTACAGGCTTGTTGTGTCCTAGGCGCATGCAAAGCTTAATATATATTATATCCATTAAGATAGTAGAAATCAAAGTTTTCCAAGTTTTAAAAGATGGTGCAAGAGGTAAGAATACAAAGCATCCATTATTAAACGTAGAGAAAGATACAAAGAGCAAGCATAGAAATTATATTTTCATCAAACACTAATCAAAAGTACCGAAAGCAAAACATATATATATATAAATCATAGATTAAAGTATAAATTTTCCAGCGATTAACAAGCAACATTAAAGCATCGAATGATAACACATGTAGAGAAAGAAGAGAGCGCTAATGTCCAACATACAACCTCAGATAAAAATTTCACCATCAAAGGAAATAATAACAAAATAGGCTTAAATTTGACATCCAAGAATGATATGGGATAGCTACCGTATGTGGCGAAAATACCAAAGGCAAGCAACATAGGAGACTAAAGCTATGCTAATAATGAAGGGTAGAAAATCTTGTCAAATGTTGTAGTCACATTACTCTGTTGGGTAAGCAATTGAATTGTGGAAGCATAGAGAAGCAATAAAATAAACAAAATACACAAAATAAATGCTTGGTTTCTGGGCAACATAGACATTAGATATTCATTTCCCCAAACAAAGTTAAAATTAAGAAAATAATGGAACTTGGCTTTGATCGAATGGCACAATTGTAGATTCGATACCGAGCTCCAATTTCCCAAGTTGCAGCTCCAATCACTTTAACCCTAGCATTCTCTACAAGATCCAGATTCAAAACCCCCTAAAACCAAAAGAAGAGCTTCCAAGAATCCAGAAAGCATTCACGAGAAGAAAACAAGATTAGTTTTCCAAGATTCCCAAAAAGACCCCTTTCTTTTAACCAACTAACTAATTTATTTACCACTCCACAATTCATTACTGCATGCTCTTTCCTTAATTTAATTATTTTATTTTATTTCCCATCCATTGCTACCTACCACTATTCAATATGTTTATTGATAAACATATCATTATTTATTTATACTCAATAAATCAACTTTTAAAATATTTAATTTATTAACTATAATCTTTCATTTTAATTTTTTTTACACTTCACCATAATTTAATATATTTATTTTTATATTTCTTTATTAAATCATAATTTTAATTTATTTGAACCAAATAAAACATTAATAATATTTTATTTTATCAAAACAATAATCATATAAAAGCATCTATTTAATTATCAAAATGACTTTAACTTTGATAACTTTATTTTAATGCAATAATTAATCAAAGTGCTAATCGACCAAATTAATCAAATGAACAAAATACCAAACAATACCTGACCTCATAGTGAGTTGAAAAGCAAAACAACAACGACACTAACAGGGTGACTCATGGAGGGGCACTACAGACCCAAATAAATACTTAGTGTGGCTAAACACATCTCCTAAAGATACACTACAAATAAATATTTATTCTACATAATTAAATAATTAATTTCTTGTGTGTTAGTTGACAGATTTGTCCTTCGAAAAGGAATGAAAGAAAACCTAGATGGTCCTGTTATACTCCGCATAGCTGGTTTTCTCCTTCCAGGCCAGCGAGTGCAACTAAGAGATGATGTCGAATTTCTCTTCTTCTGACCAATTCACATAAGGCTGGAGAACAGGAATGAGTTCATCTTCCCATTCCCCGACATCACCTGGAAGTACCATTTTGAGAAGACTCTGAAATCAAAAAACACTGTCACCTTCCCTTACATGCAGGCCTATTTAACTTGGCGGTGAAAAAGTGGTCATTTATTCACTAATAAAAATGTGTAAAACCGTTTCACCAACTTCCTTATTAAAGAGCTGTCTTTTCAGAGGATTTTTGAAGATTACGTTTAAATTTTCTATTGCCATCTCGAGAAATTGGAGACATTCCATAAAGGCATCGTAACCTATATTAAATGCATTGACACTTTGGAATTAATATATTCTGCTTAGGTCACCTCGTCGCTATGAGCTAGAACCCTATAACTATGAGTCGAAAGTTCTGGAGGTTCTTGAACTGCCAATATCTCGACAACACAAAACATCTTTTCCATCGGTTACAAAAGGTCGGGTGATTTCGAAACTTCAAAGCCTAGCGATGTGGTTTGAAAATTTAACCAGGCCACGATAGTTATAGGTTTCGTCGAAGCCGCGACAAGTTTACCATAAAAGAATGAGTTTTAAACTTGTTTTAAAATAAAATTTTAGGGGTAACATTGGCTCTGACTGGGGATTGTATTTTCACAGAAAATGCAGAGAAATTCCAGAATCACTAGGGAAAATCAGTCTAAGTCCATTGGGTATGGAGTCAAAAGAAGAAAGGGTGCAGGGGAACTGAGCACAAGCCAAAAATGATCAATCCCAAACAAGATAGAGCAGGAAAGAAAAACTAGGCTACTAGCACAACCAAAACTAGAATAGAAACCAACCCAACAATAGAAAGGGAAGAACCTAAAACCCCTATATGCACCCGAACTAGGTGCAAAAAAATCCAATTTCCCCATGGGATTATGCAAAGCCATTAACAAGTTTAGAATAATAGATGCCCGAATGAAAGAAAGGACTATGCCAATGGGGCATTATCATACTTAGCTGCAACCTGATGCTTTGAATAACAACTATGAGATTGTTGGCATATGCAAATCTTCTAGACATGATATAGAAACCAAATAACTGCTTCTCAAGAAAAGTATATGAGTTAGAAAATACTTCAATGTCCTTATGCATGCTGAGAAATACTTCTTCCTGTATGACTTGAAGTATAGAAATCTCAAATTCTTGAATTTATCTTTCACGATTTGAATTTGTGAATGTATGATGTAAATCCTTTTTAAAACTTGTTGGAGCAGCAGATGAAATATTTTCAGAACATAGAAAATTTGAAATGGGTACCTTTGGACAGCATGAGTAATAGTTTAGATCTAGGACTGTCTTCTCATCTTCTATACCCACAACAATCTTCTCATTATTTGATTTATGGTCTTCCTCTCCTATTTCTTCTTTATGATCTTGCATCTTATATGTGCTATCACAAGCTGAAATAATACATCCATAATCTTCATCCTCATACTTTAATTGTATGTGCAATGAAGGAGAATTTTCTCCTTTGTTTTCACATACATTTGCTGCTTCAACAATAGGCATTTCAAGAGAATGTTTTTCCTCCATATATTTTTTCTCTTTTTGCAAATAATGTACTGTAGCAGGAGGTTCTTCACCATGTGTTTCTTCTTTACAAACAAAGGTCTTTTCATGGCTGCAAGAAAGAAAACATGTATCTTTCCCATCTCTAAGTTCAATCTCTTGCAAGGTTTTAAGTAAAGTTGGATGAACCATGTGGGGTTGAAACTGCATATTACCATAAAAACTCTTCAAAAAATTTACTTTCACATGATCACCAAGTACTTGATTAGTTTGTATTGGAGTTATAGAAGAAGAGAGATCTTCATCATCGCTGTCATCACTATCATTGTCTCTTCTTGGATGCCAAAATATTTTGCTAGATTTGAGTGTTGTCACGGAGTCGCCAACCTCATGTCTTTCAACGAGGTACCATCAAATAAGAATGCATCGATTTTGATTTCGTATATCCCTAGCGAAGTCGCCAAAAATATGTTAGTTGACAGATTTGTCCTTCGAAAATGAATGAAAGAAAATAACTCAGAATGCCCAGCGAGAAGAACAAATAACTAGTACTAACAGTTAAGTCACTTATGTTGATATTTGCAAGTGCTCTCTGCTTATTTTACAAGGCACAACTACCTTCGAATGATTTGCAATGAATAGAAAATATTGGGTATGCTTTTCACCAGAAAGCAGAAAAGGTAAGCTGACACATAGCCATAATCATGAAAGTAAAGCGGTAAATGGATTCAGAATGAAGTGAATGCAAACAAATGATACAAAGCCCATTTATTCCACACCCACAATGAGAAATAAGAAAAAGAATGAGCAATGAATTCTTTTTTTCAACAGACAAATTACTCTGCATTCATAGTTCTAGAAATAACGCATACAGTTTGCTATGACAGAATCAATATTGGAAGGAAATTGCAAAAGCCCAAAGTCTATTAACAATTTATAGAAACATTTACAAATGCAAAGATCTGAAAACACTTTATTTCTCCAATATCAAAATTATGAGCACAAAGGCCCGATCCCCTACACAACCAACCGTACAAAAAGAAAACTCAAGACTGCCCTTACTTCCCCTATTTTATGGGAATAGCCAAAAGATACCTCCACAACTAACCTAGAGGTCCATATATACATGCACATCAAAATTGTTACATTACAAAAAGTAACGGTCTTGAAAATGACTGACAACAACTGTTTTAAGGAAAGATGTTATTATTCCCTGTCGCGGAAAGATTCCATGCATGTTGCTAAACCATCGGCGGTGCCAGAACTCTATACAACTCCAATTGCATTTCCATAACTAAATTGTTGAATTCAACGCGTTCCTCTTCTTTATCCAAAACCTGGATGGTCTTGTTATACTCCGCATAGCTGGTTTTCTCCTTCTAGGCCAATGAACATAGCGAGAGATGATGTTGAATTGCTCTTCTTCTATCCAATTCATGTCAAGCTGGAGAACAAGAATGAGTTCATCTTCGCATTCCCTGACATCACCCATAAGTACCATTTTGAGAAGACTCTGAAATCAAAAAACACTGCTAGCTTCCCTTACATGTAGGCCTATTTAACTTGGCGGCAAAAAAGTGGTCATTTATTCGCTAAGCAAAACGTGTCAAACTGTTTCACCAACTTCCTTATTAAAGAGTTGTCTTTTCAGAGGATTTTTGAAGATTACGTTTAAACTTTCTATTATCATCTCGATAAATTGGAGGAGACATTCCATAAAGGTGCCACACACTATATTAAATGCACTGACACTTTGGAATTAATATATTCTGCTAAGGTTGCCCCATCACTACGAGTTGGAACCCTGTAACTATGAGTCAGAAGTTTCTAAGCTTCTCGAACTGCCGATATCCCGACAGCACAAAAAATCTTTTCCATCGGTTACAAAAGGTCAGGTGATTTTGAAACTTCAAAACCTAGTGACGTGGTTCAAAAATTTAACTAGGCCGCGATAGTTATAAGTTTACAATACCCTATTCCCAACAATGATGACTCAATGAACATAATATATACTCTCAAATGATGTAATAATCATAGGAAAGGAAAGAAGCATAACCAATTTAGGATGACCACCATAAACTATCCACAAATCAATTGATATTATATACTACTCACAAAACACATATGGTAAATTCTTGAATCCAAAAATTGCTTATATGTAGAAGACACATAAATTAAAGTGATGCAAAACTCGTAGAATCAAAATTCCTAAATTGGAAAATAGAAAAATAAAATAATTGATATTAAATTGAACTCATAGAAAATAAAATTATAGAAGTGTTCTAATGGTTTGTATTCCACATTTTCAAACCTCTTTTAATGAAAAACAACCCATGATACCTAGATTCATAATTACTAGAAACATAGTAAGTTTCCTAAACTAAGTCTTATAGTGGTTATAATAATAAATGTCCTAGCATCCCATTCTTCTTCATTAAATTTTGATGCCAAGTATTCTTGATCTATAAATTATATTACTAGGCCTAGGAAGTTCTTCCATAATTAATAGGAAATAATCAATTTCTATCAGGAAATGAGTGCTACTCGACAAAAAATTATATTTCTCTAACCTTCAATACACCTATATAAAATAACCAACATTAAATTAATATGATTAAAATATCACTAAGTTAATTTAATTATGAAATCATATAGGATCCCAATGAATGGAAGGCTGCCCTTAGAGGTATATAGTGAAATCACACACAAGTGAGGACACACAAAATGGACATTGAACTAGATTTTTATTATAGTCTCAAATAAAGGAATTACAAAGATTACAATGATCCAACTCCAAGTGGTATATACAATAATTTGACACATACACATTAAATGACTCATTCTCTCTTGACTCAACTTTATAAATGTTGTCGAAGTCCAGTTACTGAGCGGCAGATAGTTTAAATTCAACAATGCGACTGGTATGGAATGATTCTTAGGCCTGTGGGTTGCCTAAAACTGAGAATCAATCTCTAGAGAGGGTTGGTTCCCTGATAAAAATCCCCTAAAATCTAATTGACTTGGTTGGGAAAGAGGTAGAAAGACTAAATCTGAATTCTAAACTATGAAACTTTTAATTTATGGTGATGCACCGAAGAATCCAACTTGCAGACTTAACTCACAGAACAATTACTCACTATTTTTATTCGCACAACTAGATTGCACAACTAGATCTGGAGTTTAAACACTTGAATATTTTAAACAAAGGCTATTAAAGAAACAATCACAGAAGGGAAATATGATTTCCACAACTAGACTGTTTGATTATCGATTAACACAATGTTTAACCAGTGGATTTAAACCTGGATGCATACATAATTCACTAAGGAGACATAAATATTTAAAGGTTTCAAAAACTGCAACACAATAATTACTTCGATCAATCCCACATGACAAAGATGCTTGAAACTTGAAGGCAAATTCTAAAATACTGAAACTTGAAGGAATTCTCTGCAATAACACGATCTGAACCTGTAAAAACACTGTTGTATTAATCTGTAAATAAATGCTGAGTTACAAGATAGTCTTCTTTGCTGAAGGCAAAGGCAGAAAACAAGAACTAGATTGAAAAACAGTTAAGTTTTTCAATATATACAAAAACCTTTCCAAAAGGCATGCAAAAATAACTGAAAGTCCAACTCCAAGAAAGGGTGATGATTCCAAAGCCAAATCCGAGCAGAAGAAAATATCTCTGAAAAGGAGGCCCAAAACCATGCAAAAATAAGCCCAATCAAGCTCAAACTCACTGCCAAGTCATAACTGATACATGCACTATTCCAACTGAACTGCAACTCCCTGAAAAAATGGCTCAAAGCATGCGAAATTGCCTCATTTTTACCAATTCGCCCATAATGACTTGAACTCTATCTCTGTATCGTGTATGACGATAATATTTCGTAAACTGGAGTGAAACTTGAAGCAAAAACATGCATGAACTCAATCTTCAAATTGATAACAATCTTTAGTTGGCCCTCACTTACATCTTTTACATGGATTTATCTGAAAAGGCAATCTTTTAATTAAATATCTAAAATAACCACTTGATGATTATTTTGATATTTAATATTCATTTAACCTACCTTTTATTGTATGCTAAATATTAAAGAATCGTATTATTATCTTTAATATTTAGCCGTGGATCAGCACTCCCTAAATCCATGCAATATTATTAAGTGGAGTTGAACTCTAGATATGCAAAATCAAAAGACTTAATAAGTCACGGCCCCTTTTACATAATTAGATTTTATTGACTTTAAGTCAACACCAAGGGCGAAATCATGCAAGAATTTTACTTTGAAACAAAGTTTAAATAAAATAAAAGAAAACCATCACTAGCCGGATTTAGGGCGAGCAAAAATCAAACCCTAATCATTTCCACATTTCACATTTTGCATTTTGGAAGAGAGACCATGTTGCGCCGCCATGGTTTGCTGGTGTCGAAGGTCTGAGAGCCATTTTTTGGAGCCAAATACCCAATTTCTTGCAGAAGAAGTATGGCAAAATGTTTCATTTTACAAATCTGGGCATCTCCCTCATTTTGAAGGGCATTTTCCTGAGTTTTGGGCCATAGAGAGTTCTGGTTCAAGCCTTGAATAGCTGAAGACGGCCATATACTACAAAAGAAAAGAAAGAAAAAATGTCCCGAAACACTTTCCAGGCCGTGAGGTAAGAACGTTTGAGTCTGGGACCTGCGCATCATTTGCTTTCTATATAAATTACTCGACCTTCCTTCCTTGATTTTATTTATGAAAAAGAAAAGCTCAACCTCCATTATTTTATAGCTATCATCAGAAATTTTACTTAAAACCCCAGTTCTCCATATATGCTTGCTTTATTTTCTGTCGATGTATATATATCTGGCAGGCCAAAAATTCTTAGTATATAGTTTCCCTCGAGTTCCATTTAAATGCAAAAATAAAAGTGAGAAACCTTCTGTATTTTGAGCTCGTTCTGGGTATAAGCAAAATGCTTCTTCCAACTTGAATATCTTTACTATTCGGCTTGCATAATCAGTAACTTTTCCCGAACTGGATACCCATGACAGTCTCTTATAGCATTTCTTGCACTTCTAAACAAACCTGAAGAATTTGTAATATCCTCCTTGAAACCCAATCTGGTATGTGTAAAAATACCTCTCCAGGCCGTGGCTATTATTATTTCCATCTGGGTATATGTGATGTATTTGATTTGTTACACTGCACCTTTATTTCTTTCATTGTATCTTATTGCACAGAGGAAAACCTGACATAGGTGACAATAAATCTTGTATTCCTAAAAAGAATCCTTATTCCTAAGCAGAGACAGTTATAATATTTCCCCAGGCCGCCATGAATGATATTAGATCTGGGTATTTTTGTCTCATCATATTTCCTATTTCTTTTTAAGAGCAAAACCTTCATGGCTGTAGTTATGTTTGTATGGCAAGGCACGCCTAAACAATTCCTTTTGATGAGCTTCAAGACAACAATAAAGAATTTTTGTACATTGTTTCCTTGATACTGACTATAGATGAAGAAGATTTAACTTCTTCTTTCCTTGTAAAACATACTTCCTTACACACTAGAAGCCTGTAGAACTTGTTTCATCAGAAAAATCAAATACAACATTGTTTAAAAGAGACAGATTCTTAACATTTCGTAACTGATAAGAATACTGAAAATGCGCAAGACTGTCTTGATACTGAGCCATTCTTTTATTGTTAATGATTTCTCACTTTAGGAATTTGATTAAAAGAGAAAATGCCTTTCTCTTTTTTGCTGTTTCATATTTGATTAAAAGAGAAAATGCCTTTCTCTTTTTTACTATTTCATATTTGATTAAAAGAGAAAATGCTCTGATTCTCTTTTTTGTTGTTCGTTGCTGCTCTACCAGTTCAAACTTCTCACTGTCCTTCAAAGTTACTGTATTTGTAATCATTATCACATATTTTCTAGCAATCTGTACTACGCACTGTGATAAATTATGATGCTTTGCTCTTACTGTGTGTACCATCAAATGTGTTTTCACCATCACACTCAGCAAATTAATAAGTGTTGTACTTTTCTGTTGTTCTCTCATCTTTGATTCAAACAAAAGTTTCAAGGTATCATGCATTTTCTAGGATAGCACTCCTTTTACTTATGAATCTAATACTTTCATTTACCCAGCTCAATGTATGAATCAGCTTACTATCTTCTTTCACTCATTGTTCTTTGCTAAACATGGAAATTCTTCTCATAATGTTGAAGTTAAACTGTTATCTTGAGTCTTCTATAGACTGTCCATGCACTTGATGGTGTAAGAAACAAAACAAAATGCTGAATGCTCTGTTTATCTGCCATGCTACTTTACTGTTCCTTTGATTTGTGAGCAAAAGATAATTGCTCAATCAGTTCCGTCATGCTGATTTAGACTGTTTTTATCATTTGATATTATAGTACAGTAATCCTTTCTTGCTCTATAATTGAAAACCTGATATGCCGGGCTCAACCCTTGTGGGAGCCCGTTTTACTCCACATATCTGATGAAATGAACTCGAATATGATAAACCTGTTCCTGCACATTGAAACAAACATGTCAGCAAAATATAAGAAGTTGAAAGCTTCCATTAAATTATGTTTTTCTGCTCGATTTTTTCAATTGTCTGATGAATGCTTGGTTTAATGCAAATTACATTTCTGTCTGTAGCATAGACGTAAGGCAGAAAGTAATTCACCATTGCTTAGAGTATAACTCTAATACCATTTCCTTAACGATTTTGCAGGTACACGGAGCGATGAAGTGAGGCTGCAGCTGCTTGGAGGCACGACGGCTAGAAGCACCAACGAAGTGATTCATCATTACAGGCAATGATGAATTGCTTCTCTTTTTTACGTTTATGTTATTTTCAGCAGTGTAGTCTGTCCATTTAGATTTAGTATTCATCTCTTGATTGTTAGAAACAAACTCAGTTACTCTCGCGGCTTGTGCGAGATTCAACATTTCACAAAATGAATAAAAATATCATTATGCAAATTTCTCTTAATTTTCTGTTTTAAACATTTGCACAATAAGCTTATGTCACATTTGTAAGATGATCTCAATGATGATCAATGAACACTTTATCAGCAAAATTTGAAAATTTCCTGTACCTATAATAGTTGAACTTCATTCAACTCTACCTATTGAGCGTAATTTGAAAAATAGGTAACAATAAAACACTAAAAACTTCTCATGCTCAACTCTACTAAACTCCTACATTTCAAACCCAAAGACTTAAAATTTCTCTCTTTGTGAAAATAACACTATCTATACATATGATAAGCTCTTAATATAGCTATTTAGGTTTCAAAAATCCACCAAAATTTTCAAAAATATTTAAATTTATCTACCCTATTGAATTCATTTGATGTCATCAACTCTCATTGATCGAGGGGATAATAAGTAATTATTCTTGATTGAACAACTATTTGATCTAGCCAACCGACCATTTGAATATGGTGTATCATATAAAACCAAAATGTGGATAAAAATTCACTTGTGTTCTCACAAGTGCATCCTATTGCATAAATCACAATATGATGCTACTTCCATTTGTATGTCTGACCTATTACACAATTTTACCAAATGAACAAGCTCTAATATTGGTTTAAACATAAAAAAAAACTAATTGTGTGTGATCCACCTGAACAAAAAGCCACAACATTTATTCTATTTAAACTATAAAAAATATGCAAGATCCAAGAACCACTTATTTAGTAGGAATTATGTGCACCCAAATATTCTTGCATTAAACACCCTAGCTAAGAAAAAAATGAACCACTACCTTATCATAGGTGGGGAAATTTAAATGCACTTAACCACATCCTTTAATCCACTTCCATTTTAATTAACTAGATACTATTTATACTATTTTATTTTTATCTTAACTCTCATGTTGATCACTTGCTCAATCACTTCTTATGATTTATTTGACAACTCTTTTCTCCAATCTAGTACTATAGAATATACTATCTCATTTGTTTCATTAGGTTATCCCTTAACATAAGGGTATAATTCTACAACATTTAATATTGGTGATATATCTATTGCCTTTGGAAACTCTATCTCATATGTGTTCTCCTCAAACTTCTATAAGAATTTGCATGGCAAAATTTTTTCACTTTTAACTTAAATTATATGTTCCCTCTAAGAACCTCTTTTGTGTATGTGTAGCAAGAATATGTCACCAACATAAAATTATCTCTTTTCTTTAAAAATGCATGTTTTTTTTATTGCACATTACTCTTCTCCAACTATTCACATAGTTTAAGTTGTGCATATAACACATATATTCCATGAAGTCTTCTACTTTTACACTTTTCATTTGAAAAATCCTAAGATATTGCGCAACTTAACAAAACCTCATAGAATATTCCCATAAAAAAATTGGAATGGTGTTCTTATAGTGCTTTGGTTCACTAATTTGTTATATGAAAACTCCACTTGTGCCAAGATTGAGTCCCATAGTCCAAGAGTTTCTTCCCATAAAAAAACACAATAAGTTTCCAAGGCTTCTATTCATTGCAATTTTTGACCATCCATATGGGGATGATATGTATAAATAAATTACATATGAGTTTTTATCATCCACAATATCCTCCAGAAGTGTCCCAAAAATTTAATGTCATTATTAGATATGGTGCTAAATGAAAACCCATGCAACTTCATTCTCTCCTTGAAAAACAAAATTGTCACTTGTGTAACATCAATACTTTCTTGCAAGCCATAAAATATTCCAAATTATAAAACTTGTATAAAAAAACTAAAATGAAATCATGACCCTTCTATATTCTTGGAAATCCTAAGATAAAGTCCATGTTCAAATGCTTTGATTGTAGCTCATGTGCTAGTAAAGGTTGGTACAACATTATGTCCAGATTCATGTCTTTTGCTAATTGGCATATCCTACATCATTGCATAATTATTTCATATGCCAAACATGCAATACCAAAAGTAACATTCACTTAGATGCATCACCATCTTTTCAATGCTAAAATAACCAACTGAGCCACCACCATACTTATCCTTGATTAGATTCTCATTCATCAATTCATTGAGAATAAAAAAATTCATTCCTTCAAACAATCACTCTTCCCATAAAAATTACTCTAACCAACGTGCTTAATATACTTGTATAGAATCTACACATGCCTTCTATGTATCCTTAAAATTTTCATCCAACTCATTGATTCCTTCATACCTATAGATGCATCTCATTCAACAATACAAATTATAATTCATGTGTATTCAAATCTATTACACTTCCCACTTGTATGATTCAAGATAATGATCGATTTTCAATAAATTACCCATTTCATATTCCACTAATTCAACTTATCCTAACTATTTATGAACTATAGTACATGATGGTCTAGATAAATATGGACTTTTGGCAATAGATAGTGGCTCAAAACATTTAGACATTTAGTGTTTCTATGATCACATATAAATCTTAATCATACACTAAGTATTTATTACATGCATCATTTAGCTTCTCATTAAAGTATGTATTTTCTTTAACATCTTGGATCAACACTAATTGTTGTGCCACTCACATTATGATCCACCTAAAATAGTGCTAACACTAACTACTGTATCACCTTCATAAATAGATAGAACTTGTGTTTAGTTTTAATAGTCCATATAAACTCCTTCCTATCACCTCTCATTTTCTCCATGGTAGGTGCATAAATTTTATTGAAGTTACTTTTGAAATTTTAGTAGAATATTGATAAATAAAATAAAATTTGTGTACTATAAAGTGCTCTTTGGTGATGGCCATTCAAGGATTTATCTCACCTTCTCAAGATCCATATTAAATATATATTAATATATCATGAGTCCCAATTACACCAACACCATCTTCATAAAGTTACATTTATTCAAATTTACTAGCAAATTCTCTTCAAGTAATCATTATAATGCTTGCCTCATGTGTGTCAATTATTTTTTGTATTTTTATCTCTATAAATTAGGATGTAAAATATATAATGTTTTATTGGAAAAATGAATCTAGGTCTTAAATCACACTTCTTCCAATTAGGGACATTAGGGATTAAAATTGATCTCAATATCCACTTGGTCACAAGCCTCAATGGAAGAGCTAGAATGGTGGATTAAGGTTTTAATCCTTGTTTTGTGTGTGTGTGTGATGATGATTAATTAAATTTTATTTGATTGAATTATATGATGCAATGTTGTTGCTAGGTTAACTATGAAAATGCAACAAATTGAGATAATTTCTGAGAAATGCACAATAGAAAGACATAAATAGATTCCAGAAATGTAGAGGGCAGACATAGAGGAACCTGACATATAAATTTGAGGTTGAAATGACTGGTCAGGGGTGTGGGGCTCCCTAGACTATCTTACTTCTATTCAAGATCAAATTTCATGCTCCTGTAGCTCTTGGTCTGCAAGTCCTTCTCTCTAGGGGTCATTGTTGAAACTTTGTCTGTTACTATTAAAATCCACTTTTCTTGTCTTGGCAACTTGTAGGGCTTGAATGCAAGAATAAGCAATCAGTCCTCAATCTTCCTCCAATTTTATTTAGATATAAAAACCTACATACATGAAAGAGGGGGAAGGTTTGTGTCATATAGGGGCTTTCCTAAGTCAAACCCCATTTTGGTATTTCTACCTCCACAACGGCTATGATGTATAAAGAGAGCTTACCCTTGGTTGAGCAGAGGATAAATGATAAACAAGTAATAAATTGACAAATTGTTGAAACTCACCACTCAAATTTGTATTCCTTGATGGAATAAATTCATGTACTCATCACCTTAAAGGAGAATTTGATATTGGATTTGAAGTCATGCAAGTGTTAGTACTCACAAAACAAATGAACACAAAACATGAACAAACTTACATAAAAACATGATGAATGATTGACATGATGCTTGATCGAAATGAATGTTGTAATAATCTTGATAATTCTACTCTTGACTACTCTTGATTGCTCAATAATAATCTCAATTGCTTCCTTAATCAAGATAGGATTAAAATGGTGAAAATGACTAGTATTTATATGCAAATTTTCTAATTTCCCAAAAATCAAATACCGATAGCTGACAAGTGAAATTGGAATTTCAAATAATAAAATACCAACATTGATATATCTAAATTGGAGCCAAAAAGGGTTAGACTAGTGCATGGGGCACCCTAGTATATATCCATCCTTTTTAGGGCCTTAAACATCGAGGGTAAATATTAAATTCTTATTGTTACTCCCACTATTTGATTTTTTGAAGATATTTATAAAATGGATAATTAAATGCATAATTAGGTCCAAGCACATAGGAGGGAGCTAAAACTAGCATGAAATTAGCAAGGGTGAAATTTTTTTATACTACATTTGGACCCCACTAAAGCTTAGACTCACACTAAAGTAAAGAAAATCCAAGAGGGGTTCAATTATCAAAACATTAAAGAGATAGGACAATGTTGAATCTAGGGGATGTGCTAGCCCTCAGATTCAAGATTCTATGGACAAATAATATAAAGACAAAGGAACACACATATGAAGTGCAATGCAATATGACAAACACAAAGCATACACAATGAAGACACACAACATCACATAATGTAAACTTAACCCAATTGAAACATAAAGCAAACATGATACAAACATAATACAAACATAATACAAACATAATACAAACATAATGCTAACATGCTAACGTGGGTATGAAAATAATAGAATAGCAAGCTCCATAGAAACCTTACTAGGATCCATATCGAAGGCGTTCATGAGTCACATGCCAAAAAAATCTAATATTTGCTAGGTGAACCATGAACCAAAGAATAACAAGCTAGTGAAGTCTAATATTCACTAGGTGAGTTTTTGCAAAGATGGGAAATTAGAAACACACAAGGGCTGGTGAAGTCTAATATTCACAATGTGATCCCATGTCAACCATACCAAGAATTATATTACCAATAATTATGATAAGGCACTACAAAAAATGATCAATATACCAAACAAACACATCACTAAGTCCAATGTGTGTGAATAAAGTGGAGCACATAATGGAATGCATGCCCCCACCTTAAATTAATTGCTAACACCAACTATGAGAAATTTCCTTTTAAGGTAGAGTAAAACAATAGATGCAACATGAAAAGGCCATGAAGGCCTATTGGAAAACCCTATGCCAGTGATATGTTCCCAATAAAGATAATTCATGATGAGGGGTTTTCCCCAAAACAAAGCCACATTACAAGATAATAAATAACACATAGGGGATCCATGGATTGAGGGTTAGTATAGACCATAGATAATAGGTAATATAATTATGCTCAAAATCGACATCATTCTCTAGATACTCATGGAACAACAAACAAAATGGAGGAATGAAAGATGAAGACAACATAACAAGCCTTTTGGATCAACATGGAAGAGACCTAAATGTCTGAATTCCTTGCGTCATCCCCAAAAAGGAAAACACATTGATATAAAGACGAATGTAGATACAAATAGATGAATGTCACGACAAATTCATTTTCTTTGTATCCTTGTGCCAATGAGAACAACAAGGGTCATCTAAATAAAACTAACAAACATAAAGACACACCAAGAAACACAACATGGGAAATCACATCATGTGCAAGAAAACACACATAAAATCACACACAAAGGGTACTGCACATTTGAGTCGATCTAAAGTATATTGTCTACATCCCAATCTTGTTCATCATAAATGGAAGAAAAATAATATACTAAAGGGACTACAACAAGTTTCATACAAGGAGTATCAACAGGTTCAACACATGGTGAGTCACTCTCATCAGGAGGATCATAATTTCTTCCTCTAGTTAAGTTCATCAATTTAGAAAACATAAGAGCTAGTACATTATGATCTTTTTGTTCTTCTAGCTTATCTTCTTCTTCACTATCCAAATGTATCACAATAGGGTGTGTATTATCATCATAATTTCGAGTAATATCATTCTTATTTTCTTCTTTCATTCTTTGCTTGGGTTGGAATAGGTAAGGTTAAATTTTATGGTTTGACAAGGGTGGCGAGGTGGAGTTAGGCGGTGACGAGGATGGATGGACGAGAGGTAATTCATGGGAGTTGGATTGGATAGATGGATGATCATTAGGTAATGTTTCACTCTTTTAAAAAATTTGATGAACTAAGGCACGATTTCTTCAATTATGCTCTTTTGCACTTCTATTTATTCTTGAATAGGTTTTGGCTTGTAAAGGGGTAATGGAGGTGTTTCCCAACATAAGTCTCTTCTCTTTCTTTAGAGGAGGAACAAAATGGACCACCGTGGGTTGGGATACCATTGTATTATTAGGTCTATTTTTTTCTTTCAAAGGAACAAAGTTAATTATACGATTATCTCTATCTTTTATAGGATGGCGAAGGTGGAATCACAACATACATGCCAAGTGGATGAGAGAGAATACTCGGTTTGGAATTAGGTTCATCCACTACTTGTGGGGTAGGATGAATATCCATCAAAGTCTTAGTAGACTAAGGAATTTCAGATGGGATATTACTAAGGGATAACTCAACAATACACTTCGATTTAAACTTTTGATATGATATAAAAAATGATCCTCATGAGGCTTAACAGGTTCAATAGGTTGAGGCAAAAAATAGTCTAGTGAAAAATTTCCACAAGAATCCAAAGGTTTAAACCCGCTACAATAAAAAGTGTGTATTTCTTCTTCAAATGGGAGCTTTATGCACTTGTGGATAACCAACGGGACCGAATTCATTGAGAATAGCCATGGATAGCCTTACTTCAAACAATATTGGTCTAACGTTAGAATGATGGTAAATGAAACACCTAATTGTTTAGGTCCAACTTTGAATGTAAGAGCTATTGAACCTATCGTAGGGTGAACATAACCATCATGATTTTTTAACCATGCTTTGGATTGTTCATAGTTATCTTTATAAAGTTCATGCACAAATAGATATTCCTCAGTGATCACATTCTCTAGACACATGAGATCAATGAGTATCCCCCTTGTGGGTTTGTCATTAATTCAAATAGTGATATTAAATACATGTAAAATAAATGTTAGATAACAAAGTGGTTTGAACCTTATGAGGTTGAACTTCTATCGTATTGACAACGTTGGATAAATCATCATCTTGTTCATCATTATCACTACAATGCACAAAGTTGGATGAATGACTTGGTAATAGGTGTGAGACACATAAAATGTAGATTGACATTGCATATGATCCCAACCTACTAACATCGTTTCATCTTGAATCATCCTTTAGTCTAACCATTTAATCAAATACCCTTATCTGATTAAATTCATCAATATTCCTCTCTTAATTAAATAAACCAGTTATCTAATTAAGTCACCTCTTCTCAATAATTAAATTAATCATTTTGATCTAATTATTCGATTTAATTAAATAGTCAATTTTATTTAATTAAATCTCTTTTAAGTCTATCTATTAAATTAAAATAAATTAAAACTTTATTTAATTTAATCTAACATCATCTCTTTCAATTAAATAAATCAAAAATATTTATTTAATTGGCCTTATCACATTCTTCTTAACATTATTTGATTTAAAAATCCATAAATCTAAGTCAAATAAGTCATCCTTAACCCCTTCATTAAATTAAGTAACTTGGATTAATTTAATCTCATATCATGTCCCATCCTCTAGCTTTTCCCACTTGCACATGAAAATAGATTTAATTGATTTATTAAATCTCTATTTTTTCCTCAACAAGGCATCTTTTGGAATATTCTTCAAGTTTGAATTCAAAAATCCAAGTTGACATGTACATCCAACAAGGCATTAACTCTATCTTACATGTCCTTTGCTTTGAGCCAAGTGGCCTTCAATGCATTTTTCCTTCCCTCTTGCATGTCATTTCAACAATTTCAAAATTCAAAAATAGGCATTTATTGACACAATCCTCAAAACTTGCACATCCTCCATCCACTCATAGGTTGACAAGTGGCATCTTGCCATTGGTTGAATGTTACTCTCACATTGCTCTATTTTGGACATTCATCCATCTTGAAATTCTATAAATAAAGAGTTCATCTCCTCATTTGATCATCCACAATTTATGCAAAGTTACTATGCTCAAATATCTATCAAATTCCATCCATCATCATTGAATCATAGCTAGGTTATGCAGTTTTTTAGCTTGGAGCATTCATCAAACATCAAAAAAGTGGATCACTCTTCATCAACATACATCAAGCTTACATAATAGGAATTGGGAAAGGGCCAATTTTCACATCAAATTGGCACCAATTCCCCCATGGGATCAAGAGTTTTCTCATTTAATTAGGATTCAATCTCTCTTTTTGATTTCTTATTGTATTCTTCGTTGCTTTTCCTAATTTGAACTTTGCAAATGGATTTCATGGGGAATTCTTCTTCTTACTTGCATTTGATAATCTAATGTGTTTGTTCTTATTGTTTTGTAGGTATAAGGATTAGGGTTCACACATTTGGTGCTTAAGAAGGATTGCTTTTCCTAATTTGAACTTGCAAATGGATTTCATGGGGAATTCTTCTTTTCTTATTGTATGCTTCATTGTTTTCCTAATTTGAACTTTGAAAATGGATTTCATGGGGGAATTCTTCATAATACTCATTTGATAATCTAATGTGTTTGTTCTTATTGTTTTGTAGGTATTAGGATTGGGGTTCGCCACAAAGAAAAATCGAGAAAATGTCGAAAAATGGTTACTTTGGAAAAAACGGCAAGCAGTCTTGAGT
>VDFB02324073.1:0-80955 GCA_007258455.2 Sequoia sempervirens | reverse complement strand
CAAAATTCTTTTATAGTAAAAAAATTACATTTCAATGTCAACTAATGATGCAATTGATGAGAATGCAAAAAATGAGGAAAGTAATGAAAAGGTTAGGCTTTTATGTTAAACCAAAAAGAAAAGATCAATCATTGAAACATGTTATGTCTACTGTTGCTAGTGCTATTCAATCTATTGGGAAAAATAGTCGATCTAAAGATAAAAACGCAGCAAGAAGAGCTATAACTACTGCTATAGTTAATAAAAACAACTTTAAATAAAAAAGAATAGTAAAAATAATGGTGAAGTTTAAATACATCCTAAACATTACTAGGCTGACAAAAAGAAAAGTATAAAGAAGCTGATCCTATCAATCAATGTTGGAGTTTCAGGTGGGCGACTACCGAGGTCTGATATAAAATTGAATGTTGAAATTAAATATTTGATCAAAAAATATTGGCATGATAATACTAGGGTTTCATCTAATGCTAGAGATGTTTTAAAATTAAGGGTGGGGTCCAAAGATCACGATCCTCACCCAAAACACCTATTAGATACAACACAAACTGAATTTTATAGAAAATTTTGTAGCGATTTAGTGTTACCTGGTAATATTGAAATAAGTCAAAGGTCATTTGAAAAATGTAAACCCTGGTATGTAAAAATTAATAAACAACAAATATCTTGTTGTTGTAAAATACATGTTCAATTTCGTTATTTTTATGATGTTTTTCGATATATACGTTGTACCTTGAATACTAACATGATTATACAGGATTGTGGTATTGATATGCCACCTGAAGCAATAAGAGAGTTTATTTCAGGTTTGTTTTGTGAAAAATCTAGTGATAAATTATTTTATTTAAGTTCTTGTATTTCTAGACAATGCATTAACTGTGGAAATCTTTCACTTTTAAGAATTTCTTTGCATGAAAGTGTTGATCATGATTTTGGACAACAATTAGTAGATGTCAAAAGATTTAGGAATTTTCACTATTCTTTAAAACATGGAAAAATAGGAAAGCATTGTGATTTAGTTACAGAAAAAGTTAGTGTGCATGCATTTATGAGTGAATTTAATAATAAAATTGTACCAAAATATGTACTAGAACTATAACTCAATAGCTTGATGTAATTTAGCGCATGTAGAAACACATTTCAATTGGTACTATACTTTCAATGGTTGATTTTGCCAAAAATTATACTCTAGCTTCGTAAGAGGAAATTCAATCACAGTATTATAATTTAGTGCAAGTAGCTATTTTTGTCCATATTGTTCATAGACATGCAGATGATAGCATAGAGGATGATATAAAAGTTTTGAGGTATCATTTTATTTGAGTGATGTCAGTTTACACTCATTTAGAGTTTGTTCAATATTGTTTTGAGTATATTTTATAGAAATTTAAGAGAAAGAGGAATCCATACATGAAGAAGCATACTCATATGGTCCAGGATAATTCAATGCGAGGCGGGTTCAAAATGCTAGAATGTTCTATTGGTTAAGTAGGGTTCACAAGGGAACTTAATGTCCAACATATATGGAGTTTTTGAAGTTGGGCATGGTAAGGAGGAACATGATGGGCTGAGATTGAATTATTGTCCAAAAGAATTCTTGCTAGAGAACAATTAAAATTCAAAGGTTAGGTAAAAATTTTAAAATGCACGTAAGTTGTGGATTGGTGTAATAGAAGATTATCTACTTTTGGTTTGAGTGATTACTCTATAGTTCATCGATTCTTTTGGTTGGTGGAAGAAGAGAACATTGTATCTAGAGTTGATTGTGAGACAATTAGTGGATCTACTAAATGGCATTCATTTAGGAGTACGACAGCAAGCACATGGACTATTTGGACAAGGGAGTTTGCATGTTTTTTCTAGTTTTGTATCTCAGGAGATTGGGAAGCTTGTGAAAATATAGAATGGGTTGAACAATGGGAGCAAAGATCGTTGACACCTACAGAAGCACATAATCAATATGAAAGAACTATTGAAGAAAGTGATCAATTGTTTGCATCTGAAGATTATGACCGTGTTTTAGACCTTGTACAAGAAGGTAATTTTAATTTAATTTATTTCAATTTATTTTATTTTATTTCACTTTATTAAGTTATTTTTTAATACTAAATTATTTATATGGATATGCATAAGTTATTAAATCGAATTTTGTTGGCAGGAGATGTGTATGTTGTTATTGCACCTAAGGGGAATGAAGAGCAAACAAAATATTGGTTGGCTCATTGTGTGGAAACTAAACATAAGTTGATAACACCTCGAGAAGATGATGATGGATTTCATTATCCAACAGGTACGGTGATCCCCTTAAGACACCTCCTTAAGCAAATTTCAAATGATAACAAGTTTTAGATCCCCTTAAGCAAGTTTTTAGAACAAGTCTTTGATCCCCTTAAGAAAATTTTGAGAACTTATTTGATGATGGTTTTTGAACATGTTTTCCAATAGGATCAGTGGTGGTTGTTGGCACTTGGCTACGAAAATACTTGAGAAGAAAGAATGGTCTACCATTGAAGACTATGAAACACATAAAAGATTACATTATTGTCACATTTGGTGGGTGGCAACAAATATAAAACTAAATGATATCGTGGAAGACTAGCTAAAAATTACCCTTAGTCGAATTTCATATATGGAAGAGCATGAGGAGGCAATCATAGATGCATTACAAAAGAAGGATCACGAGATGGTACAATAGAATAAAGTAAAATACAATTAAAATATAGTTTTAGTTTTATTTTGTCCTTTTAAATACATTAAATACATGTTTCGGCATTGGTCAAGTGTGTTATTAGTTGAAATTGATTTAAATTATCCTTTTATACAACCTTAAGGCATAATCACAAAAAGGATCTAGTCCATGCAGATTCAACCTAGACAACATGAAATACTTGGTAAAAATAGGTAATTATTAGTCAAATTATATTTAAATACATGTTTTGATTACATATTGATATTGCTTGGACATTAATAGTTAAAATTGATTTATTGTCATTTTTTGTATCCTAAAGCCATCATTGCATTGATCTCATACTTTGAAACAAAAAGGAGAGGATGTCTAGATTCAACCTACAAACATGTGTGGAATACTTTTAAATGCAGGTACTTGAGTTCTATACATATAGATAGTTTTATATAAATTAATATATGTATGTTTTGATGATTTCGTTGATATTGCTTGTACCTTTTTGATATCAGGTGGTGTGAAGACCTACTACATTCTAGCCATTAGTTTGAGATGTTCTTGAGATGGCATATCCAAATTTTGTAAACATTGTTTTGAGATGACATATAGGTACATACATACTTACAAAATTAAACATACTCTATGTACTTCTATGTATCAAATCAATATTCTATATATTTTGTTTCTTAAATGTGCATGTTTTCCTACTTTGAAACTTTATGTTTACGTGTATAATCACTAAATATCATGCATACATTATTGTTAAATCAATTATATCCTTAAGATGTATTATGACCCCTTAATACATCCCCTTAAGACACCCCCTTAAGACCCCTTAAGACATCCCATTTAGGCGTATTATGACCCCTTAAGACATCCCCTTAAGATGTTCTATTATGACCCTTTTAGACATCCCATAGAAAGACTGTCGCCAATTAACGTTCCTTATGACCCCTTTAGACATCCCCTTAAGGCGGTATTACGCTTTATAAGACATCCCTTAAAGGCGTTCTATTATGACCCCTTTAGACACCCCCTTAAGACATCATTATTTGTTTTGACAACTTATAAATTAGTGTTAGATGAACTATTATTTATAGTATTTATTAATGCTTTTATTCTCTAATCTTCTATGGTATTGTTTATTTCTTAAAATTTTATCCTTTATGTTATATAAATAGATTGCTTTTGTTTGTAAATTATGATTTATTGACTGATTATTGATTGGCGTGAATTGAATAAGTTCATTGAGTAATTATCGCTATTTATTGAATGCACATATCATGTATATCATGTATGAAATCACTAAGTTTGCAAAGTATAAATATTAAAATGTCCTATATTAATCCATGTATGAGATCACTAAATTTCACATTAATGTCCTCTATTAATGTCTTAACTATGAACATAAAATGCATAAATGTACATGTGTAAATTAAAATTTCAAACAATAATAAAGTCCATAATTTATGTAACATATTAAGTGCATAAAACCAATATATTAAGCGCATGAAATAAAGTCCAATAGATTACATGAGAAACAAGAAATATAGTCCATGAAATATACAAATATAACACATAAAATCACATGTTTCTAGGTCATGTACTGTCTCTATAATCAAGAGACCTCTTCACACCATGCGGACTATGTGGATGACCTGAAACACTTTGTATAAGAGAAAGATGAAATCAGATGTAAGACAATAAAAAAATGATTTAATGATAATTTAATTTATAATCCATCATAAAATTAAATTACCATCATATCTACGTCTGGATGCTTCGGTGCACCTGAAGCAACCTCTAAATTCTCTAAATCAATCTACATAAACAAGACAAATAAATTTGAAATTAGATGTACAACTCTATAATTCATTTTTTTTAATTCAATTTAATTTATAATTTATCATATTTTAATTGTACCGTATTTTGAGGTTGTGTACTAGGCTCTTCTCCTACAGGACACAATGCATGCTCAACTACAAGATGTGTCTCAAGCTATAAAAGAAAAATAATATGTAAAAATCTCATATTATGTATATATTCAATTTAAAATTTATAATTGACTTTAAATATAATAAAAAAATTAAATTACCATTTGATCTTGAACCTGCTCTACATGTCCTCTTGGTGGTGTAACTATGTCTGGGTCAAGGCTGAAAGTTGCACTAACAAAGTCCTACAAGATCAAAATTAAAGCATGTACAATTGAATTAGGTTAATATATATATATATATATTCAAGTTTGCACATTTTGTGTAGAAAGTTTTGTAAACAACCTAGAAATCAGTGGCCTCATGAGTAACTGCAACATCAAATGTTTGCCCAATGCCCATTCTTATTGTGGTATCAACCTAGACATATATGTACATAGACATTTAACGCTTATAATATTTACAAGTGTACATGCATGCGTTTCATATATCTAGTGAATTCAAAACTCATAAAATTGTAACTATACTAATGTAAACTTTAAACAAATTTACAATATGAATGTACCTGCCCATGATCTATGTCGCTCGATAGTGGAGGAGTGCTTGACAATCCCTCGGGAGGAATCGACGTGGATGCCGATTGACTCACCTAAACCAACATAAATATTTGAAACATATATGTGATTCAATTATAAATTTAAAACTCAAGTTAAATAATTTATGATTTCATATATAATTTTAAAAATTGAAATCAAAATACCCCATAAGGGTTGTCGAGTATGACCGGTGTCGATGTATGTACTCGTGGAAAAGATGATTGGCCTTGAAATGTCATCTATACACCAAACAATTTGATTGTTAAAATGTATTGCAAAATTTTCTTTGATATATACAACCATCAAAATTCTTATAAAATGAATGTAGATCTAGATGCATATTTATACCAGTGTCGTAGTGTCCTCAGGGTGATGCTCTGCTATGAGGAACTCTACAAATGAACTGATGCAACTAGATGAACCACCATAATCTCCCCGTACACTTGAACTAGGTGTGGCCTGATCAGGTCCATAGCATACTTGATGACAACTAGTACATATATGGGGGATGAGCCTTGACACTCCTGGAGCGGTACTCAGACCAGCTCCATAAAAAACTCCTCCATCATCATCATTGTCTCTATGCTCCCCACTCGCTATCACATAAGCGTGCTGATCAAGGTCTCCTGCGAGTGTACTAAGGTAACCTAATGTTGAGACCAGAGCTTGATGATGTACAAGTGCAGGAATGGGAGGACCAGGAGCAACAACAAGGGGTTGTGCATGCACGAGGTATCGGGGATCAACCCTTGCCCCTAATCTCTGTTGTGGCATGCCACCACCAACACCCTGAAATGATCTAAAATCAAAATAATTGGGATTTTTCCCCAAAACAAACTCTACATACAGTTTTCTCAAAAAATACAATGGGAACTCCCAATTAGCATGTGGGGGACTATCAAAAACCATATACCATCGATCCTAAAATTTTAAGGTCTAATATTTTTTTGTAAGAGAGACCATCAAAATAAAATTGTCTCATTTGTTCTCTGTCTCGTCGATGCCTATCAATATCATAATCAATCATCCTGATGGCATCAACAACGTTTTGCATTGCAGATGCAAAACATCTCACATGTGGAGGAATCAATGCTCAACTCTGCATAACATCGATTTGATTTTGTAAGGATGCAACTTGATCATTTATTCATTCTCTCAAGCGAGCCTCATCTGATACGATAGGTGTTGGATGTGGTATATTAGGTGGAGGGGGAGGGGGAGGTGGAGGTGGAGGGGGGGGAGGTGGATGTGGCTATGGCTGAGGTGGTGGATTGATGATATCATCAATGTTAAAATCATCCATAATATTCTCGATATAAATGTGTACCTACATTAAATCATACAAAATAGTCCATGTGCATACATATATTAAGATCATATATTTAATTGAAATAGGATGAGCAACATATATATTAAGATCATATATTTAACTGAAATGCACATATATGTATACATTGATTGTTCAACTCAAGAGCATGTATGTACATGTACATTTAAAATATAAAATATGATGCATACTTTTCATGCGTACAAATCATTAAACTAAACTATGTACATACATACAAATTTCAAAATTTAAGAACTATATATATGCAAATTTTTAATACATGCACATACATACTAAACAATAAACTTGAAACATTCACAAAAGCTCATTTTATGTCTAACATGTACACACACACATATTTATTACAATTTTTTAGCAAGAGAAATCATGATCTAGTAGATAGTCATAAAATATATACTATTATATATTATTCATTATAAGTTCATAAATTCCACCAAAAATTCACAAATCCATGTCACTAAAAATATCCATCTAGAACCAAAATCATAAATTCATGAAACTAAAAATATCCATTTGGAACCAAATTTATAAATTCATCACACAAAATATCCATCATTCACCAAATTTATAAATTCATAACTATTTAAGATAATTGTTTTAATTTATAAACGATTGTGGCTCTCTACTACATAGATCTTCATTTCTTTGTGTTTTCCTTTTCAAAATTAGGATTTCTCCTCTCCTCTAGCCATTTTCGATGCTCATCTACGATCCCATCCATAGCCCTGACAACATCAACAAGGGTTTGCATCCTAGATGCAAACATCCTCATAGGAGGTGCGACACATTCTTCATTTTGAATAATGTTGATTTGATCTTGGATGGTTCTAGCAGAAGCATTGATTTGTGCTTGCAAACGAGCATGTTCATTGATTTCAGGTGGTGGAGGTGGGGGGTTACGAGGTGGAGTGGGTGGAGGTGGAGGTGAAGGTGTTGGAGATGGATGGTGTGGAGGTGGATTGCGAATATTATTGAATGGATCCATGTGATCTTTAAGATATGAGTGAACCTGCATTAGATTTGTAATTTCAAGATGTAAGATACATGTTTAGGAAATACCTTTAAACCATTCAATGTAAATGGCCTTAAATAATTGAATACAAATGATAAAATTATATGTAAGCCTCATTTATATGTCTAAGGCACATGTTACTTGAATGAAAATACAATTAACTATTGATATTGTATAATCTTGCAGGATCTTATTATTGTTAAATTTGGTTGGGCCTTGGGCAACTTTGATCACCAATTTTTAAGAACTTCTTTGATCCCCTTAAGAAATGTCATATTGGAACCCCCTAATAAATCAAATTGCGATTTAGGGTGACATGATGGCTTAGGGGATCTACGTCTAGTGAGGTCCTAGGAGAAAATGACATGGCTCAAGTGAATAAAATTTGGTGAAGTTGCCTAAGGAAACCAAATTTCATTAAGAGCCTTTAAAGAAAAAATGATGGATTTAGGGTTTAGGGTTTAGACTTTAGAGTTTAGGGTTTAGGGTAATAGGATGGCTTAAGGTGATCTACATGCAGTAAGATCCTAGGAAAAAATTACATGGCATAAGGGAATGAAATTTGGTGGAGTTGCCTAAGGCAACCAAATTTCATTAAGAGCCTAAGAAAAAATGATGGCTTTAGGGTTTAGGGTTTAGACTTTAGAGCTTATGGTTTAAGGTAATAGGATGGCTTAAGGGGATCTACATGTAGTAAGATCCTAGGAGAAAATGACGTGGCATAAGGGAATGAAATTTGGCGGAGTTGCCTAAGGCAACCAAATTTCATTAAGAGCCTAAGAAAAAATGATGGCTTTAGGGTTTAGGGTTTAGACTTTAGAGTTTAGGGTTTAGGGTAATATGATGGCTTAAGGGGATCTACATGTAGTAAGATCCTAGGAGAAAATGACATGGCATAAGGGAATGAAATTTGGTGGAGTTGCCTAAGGCAACCAAATTTCATTAAGAGCCTAAGAAAAAATGATGGCTTTAGGGTTTAGGGTTTAGACTTTAGAGTTTGGGGTTTAGGGTAATAGGATGGCTTAAGGGGATCTACATGTAGTAAGATCCTAGGAAAAAATTACATGGCATAAGGGAATGAAATTTGGTGGAGTTGCCTAAGGCAACCAAATTTCATTAAGAGCCTAAGAAAAAATGATGGCTTTAGGGTTTAGGATTTAGACTTTAGATTTTAGGGTTTAGGGTAATAGGATAACTTAAGGGGATATATGTAGTAAGATCCTAGGAAAAAAATACATGGCATAAGGGAATGAAATTTGGTGGATTTTCCTAAGACAACCAAATTTCACTTTAAGATCCTAGGTAGGACAAAATGAATGGTTTAGTGTTTAGGGTTTAGAATTTAGAGTTCAGGGTTTAGGGTTTAGAATTTGGAATATTGTATGAACTTGCAAGTTAGTAAAGAACATTTTCTTGTGGAATAGTTGATTGAGATCTAATCTTGTTTCAACTGACCAACCTAGATCATGATGGCAACTTTGATCCCCTTAAGAAATTGAATTACGATTTAGGGTGACAGGATGGCTTAAGGGGATTTACGTCTAGTGAGGTCCTAGGAGAAAATGACATGGCTCAAGTGAATAAAATTTGGTGAAGTTTCCCAAGGCAACAAAATTTCATTAAGAGCCTTTAAAGAAAAAATGATGGCTTTAGGGTTTAAGGTTTAGACTTTAGAGTTCAAGGTTTAGGGTAATAGGATAAAAATTTCATGGCATAAGGGAATGAAATATGGTGGATTTTCCTAAGACAACCAAATTTCACTTTAAGGTGCTGGGTGGGACAAAATGAATGGTTTAGTGTTTAGGGTTTAGATTTTAGAGTTCAAGGTTTAGGGTTTACAAAACTTAGGGTAAAGTTTTGGTGCACCTTGGAATATTTAATGAAATTGGAAGTTAGTGAAGAACATTTTCTCGTGGAATAGTTGATTGAGATCTACTCTTGTTTCAACTGACCAACCTAGATCATGAAATCTCATTCATATTATAATCTTGCATGATCTTATTATTGTTAAATTTGGTTGCCTTGGGCAACTTCAAAATTTAAGAACTTCTTTGATCCCTTAAGAAATTTGTCATATTGGGACCCTTAAGAAATCAATTTATGATTTAGGGTGATAGGATGGCTTAAGGGGATTTAGATGTCTAGTGAGGTCCAAATTTAGTCATACTATAGCCTCATTGGTTCCATCTAGCTCTGGGTCAAAGTGTTTACCCCTCTAATAAAAAAAGTATCATGTTAAAAATGAATCAATCTATACATATCACAAAAATAACAATAATCTTAAATGTAACCCATACTCTAACCATAATAGAATGCTAAATGATCCCACCCTAACCATATCCTAACTGAATTGTAAACCTAATTGAAACTTAATTAAATTATAACCTTTACCTAGCTTAAATGTATTCCTATATTATATTATATTAAATTATATTATATTTAAATTAATTTTATATTTATTATTATAATTATATTAATATTTATTATATATTCCTAATTGTAACCTAACTATTTTACTACAAACCTAATTGAGATCTTAAGCCTAATCCTCATTAAAGACCAGTAAATTGTAACACACCTGTCCCAATTGTAATCTTATATTATTATGATATTAAATATTTATATTATTTAATATATTATATTAAATATAATATATTAAATAATATAAATATTTAATTATATTTCTTTTATATGAATCATCCTCCTATCTCTAAATTTAATAATTGCATGTAGTTCCTCCAACCTATCATCATGTACCTCCTCCCTTTCCCATGTAATAGGTGTACCTCAAGTAGGTGTTAAATGATTCCATCTTGTTCTCCTTATTGATGCATTTCTATCCTTCCACATAAATCTATATAGTATCAAAATCTAGGTAATTTTATGGTTATTGAATCTCTCTTAATTGCTAAAGAATCCATTATGATTGAGGATGGGTGGATTATTATCTAGGATCACATCTTAAAAATCCTATAGAGGTCATGTGGTATGTGTTTCTTAATACATATATTCCCATACAAACCTCTTTCCATGTGTTATCAACTCTCCTATATAAATTTAGACACCTTACTAGATTTAAATTTCATATGATATATATGTACCCAAGTGTTTCCAATTGGAATTGCTATAATTATACTTCTATGGCATTCTAGATATTCAAAATAGTTTTCATAAATCTATCAAATAGACCCATTCTTGACATTGAACCGACATAATTTTAGGTATGTCCAATGAAAGAAACTTTACCCATAGCACTCTCACTCACACTCTCCTATCTTGTTGATATAATAGAATAATGTTTTATTCCAATGATTTAGAACCCTAATGATCATATCTAATTGTCATAGAGAGTGATCATCCACTCTTCATAAACTTGTAGAAACCAAAAGGTTTTATATTATGTGTTCAAATAAGTGAAAACATTACAAAAAGCTCTACTAAATGGTGACAATAGAGGGTTTTTTAACGCAACCAAATTTCGTTTTAAGGTCCTAAGACAAAATTCAAATGCTTTAGTGTTGAGGGTTTAGATTTTACAGTTTAGGGTCTAGGGTTTAGCAAACTTAGGGTGAAGTTTGGGTGGCCCTTGGCATAATTTAGACTTGCAAGTTAGTGCCAATTGGAATCGATTGTATGTACTTAGATTTACGAATTTGCTAACTAAATTTGCAAACAAACATCAAGATAAACTTTATGAATTTTAACTATTCTTTAACATATTATTTTCTAATCTAATTATAATTTAATATTGAAACTAAAGTTTAATATATATCATTTTTTCCATACAAAGAAAATAAAATTTAAAACATTTAAGCAATGCAAATGATTTTTTTTTAGCTTGAAATTACCTATTTTTCAACATCAAAATGATTTGTTCAATTTCAATTTAGGGTTTTAACAAAAAAATTTGTTCCAATTCAATTTAGGGTTTCAATTTCTAAGCAATTAGGGTTTTTAATGCAATTTTTTGTTTAATTCAAACTAGGGTTTTCAAATTCATTTTTTCATTTGATTTGAATTCAAGGTTTCAAAAGCTTGATTAGGGTTTTCTAAATGCAATTTTTTTATTTCATTTTGATTTCTAGGTTTTGAAATGCATTTTTTTTGTTTTGTTTCAATTAGGGTTTTCAAATTCTTTTTTTTGTTAATCGAGACAATTTAGGTTTCAAAATTAAATTTTGTTTGTAAAACACAATTTAAGGTTCATTTTTTCATTTTTATTAAAAAATATTCATGTTTCATTGCCTTTTTTTGTCTATTTTTACAATTATTCATTTCTACTATAATAGTTAAAAAAAATTCAAAACATGAAATAAATTAAAAAAACATGATAAATTCACTTATTTTCTTTACAATTTCAATTAAAAATAAAAAAATGCAAAAAAAATGGATGTAGGCGGGTACCTGTAGGTGAATGTGGGGGTCACTGTCGCCAGTACTCGGGGTCCTGTCTGCTATGTGTGTAGTAAACTCTTTTTAAAAAAAAATAAATACCAATATAAAATAGGATCCCGATTTCTACAAAACGGGATCCTGATTTGTACAAATCGGGATCTCGTTTTGTAGTAATTGGGATCCCGTTTTGTGTCAATCGGGATCCTGTGCCTTTTGCTTCAGTTCAGGATCAACACAAAACGAGATCCCAACTTTTAAAAATCGGGATCCTGTTTCGTGTTAGGCTCGGGATCTCGATTTTTAATAACCGGGATCCCGTTTTGTCAAAGCTGATTTCAATTTTTTGGTTAAGGAAAAAACTTCCACGTTTCATGGACTCAACTTTGTGCACTTACCCCCCCTCAAAGTGGCTTGTTATTCTTAGTTATTATCAAGTATTTGCAACATATTTCATATCATATTCTCCTATTGTGCAAGTTATTTCATAACATCTTCAACCTTGAAACCATTCTCCAAGGTTGGCTATGCACCTCAACCACGCAAATTCAAATTAGGTTGGCACCAAAACACTTTCATGGTGGATAGAATTGAAAGTGAACCACACCATTCCTTATTTGAGACCCAGATCTATAATACCACTCTACCAAATGCTTCTAAAAACAATAAACATCCACCACAATTAGTGTAAACACCAAGGTCAATCGTTACCCATGTAAACACCCTTAAAATTTTAAGTGCACACTTCCTTTGATTCACCAAAAACTTGTAGACAACAAATGTCACCTGAAGAAAATCTAGAATATTCCATAAACACCTTGAAATCCAACAAACTCCTTCACAAAAACTTTCACCTAAAGAATGTACACACCCAATACACTCAGACTATTTTTCCATACATTGCAACTTAAGAAACTGACTTCTGAAGTACCAAAATTTGAGCCACTTCAACTAAAGAAAGGTAATGTAATACTATCAGCATGCCTTCAGATCCACAAGACTTGAAACCAAATTATGGAGAAACATAGAGAAAAAACATTTCTCTCAAACACCTTTGCCATACACTGTTCACACACTAGTGAACACAATTTCTTCTACACAATGATCCAACACACCAAATTTTGAATACATCACCTATGAACACCTCTTATCAACATATTAGAAATGAATAGGCAGATCTTCAACCTAGAAGAAATGAAGAGAAAAACCAGAACACTACTCTTCAATCCAGAACAACACTGCAACACTATTTCCCTTTTTTATCAAATTTTCTCAAAAATACTTGGAAACAAAGCACCAAGAACACATCCTCATCATCTTCATTATTTCCTCAACCATAAACAAAATCTTATCAAAGCAACACTAAGGTTAACACCAGTACCTTACTAATGACAACATAATGCAACTAATCAAATCATCATCAATGCAACAACACATATTCTTGCAACAATCGTCTTCTTGTACAGTTGACACCAATGACAACACAAGCTTGTTGCCATCAATGACAAACCAATTGCTCATACTTACAACAAAAATATATTTCTATTTTTTAAATTTAATTATAATTTATAATAAAAATAAAAAAATTTAAAATATAAAAATATAAAAAAAATCTAAAAAATAATTTAAATATTTAAATATTCTCAAAAAGCTTTTAAATTTAAATTTTATTTAAAAATCATTAAAAAAATCAATGTCAAATAACAAAACTATATTTATGCATGTGAAATACAATTTAATCATTAAATAATTTTATAAATACGTGCTAATTTTATAAAAACCATAATTACCTAAACATTTTAATATTTTTTATAGCGAAAACTATTTTAAACAAGAGAAGCATATGCGTCATGTTCCTGCGGATTGCGAGATTTGCTTGGTTTGTGAGATGTAGTTGACACAAGCAGTTAGGAGGGTGCAATGCCACTTTGTATTGTCTTAAAAATAAAATAAATTACACATGGAATTTTCATTTTTTTCTTTATATTGTAAATCTTTGATGTAAGCTAAAGCCTTGCTTATTATAAGCAAAAACAAATATTTGTGAATATAAATATATATTTGTAGAGTTAGCATTGTATTATAGTGATCATATAACTTGAAAGTTTATACAAATAATGACATGCATTATCATAAATAATTATGCAACTAAAGTTTATAATTGGTGTGGTGACAAATTTTTGAAAACAACTAATAGATTTGTGAATTGTTTGAGAGATTTAGTTGTTCAATGTATTAATAATATTTAGATAACTGATTTTTAGTATTTGCACACACACATCTTCATTGTTAGTCTATGAATGAGGTTAGATGCTTTGGCTCCACAACACGTTTGACAACTAAGATAAAATACTTCTGAATATACATCAAGAAATGCTTAAGCATAACTAAAATAATAATCGCGTTCCTTGTTGTTTGGGAGAATAAAAACATTAGAAAGTGAAATTATTATATTATTTTTTTCTTAAATATAGTGCCTTAACTGGCAGCAATGGAGGACAATGCCTGTCCCGATGCATTATATAAACATGTGTGGCATTACTGCATTCAAACACGAGACCAAATACAACAAAATGTGTCAAATGTTATTATTGTAGTGTATTTTAGTGTAATCCCAATTATATTAAATATAAGATAGTATTACGAAACGTACCTTTTATTATTTTTTTGGCTTCAATTGTAAATTTAGGTATCAATGTTAATTAAAAACTCGTGAAGGAAAAATTGGGTTTGATGTACAAGATGCTAAGGAATCCTCAATCATTGCTAAACATTGTTATAATACACAAATCTAAAGTATATCTATTGGATTGTTATTTTATTTTATTTTTAATAAAAAGGGGTAAGAACTTTATTGAAAATCAGAGCAAAGCATTACATAACAGCAAAGGGCCAAAGCCCCAGGAACCAACAAAAACCACAAGAAAAGCCAAGAACAAAATCACTCTTCCCCAATAGCACTCCCATCCTCTGCAAGAATCCTCTCCAAATCCTGACATAACTCACGGGGAATTTGCTCCCACCCATCAATCTTCCCACCATCTATATTCTCTGATGCCCATTTGGCTAGACAATCAGCTACCCTATTCTATTCCCTTGGAATATGGACATAAGATACTGACTCCATCAAAGAGCTAACCTACAATATCTGCTGCACCAACATAGCCAACTGCCAGCTAACATCAGAAATCTTCTTTCCCTGAAGTAAATTGACCAAGACCTGAGAATCTGACTCACAAATAACCTTATGCCACCCTAAAGCATATGCCCGTTTCAAGGCATAGAGAATAGCCAAGCCTTCCATCCTATTGACAGTTTGTATCCCTTCATTAGCAGAAAAAATAAAAACCACTGATCCAGAAGAATCCCTACCAACCCCGCCAATCCCAGCAGGTCCAGGATTTCCCCTAGATGAGCCATCCGTATTAATTTTCAAAAAGCCAGTAGGAGGGGGCAACCAACTCCCCACCCTTTGAACTTTTTGCTTCACACGCCTACCTCTCCTGACGCAAGCAGAAGCTGAAGATAGCCCCTGAATACCCAGCCGATCAACCATCTCAGCATCTCCTTTCTCTAACGGCAACATAATCTCACCTTTAGCTTCGACTGTCTCCTGGATCATTCCCACAATTCTAAACCAAACTTGTTGAATCCCCAAATTTTCACCTCGAAAGATTCTTCGATTCCTTTCCAACCAAACTTGCCAAAGTAGAAAGATGGGACCAACATACCAAACATCCTGCAAGAAAGAGGCCGAGGAGGGGGGCCTCCCCAGACTAATCCAAAACTCAACCAAGGAGGAGGCATGAATGCAAGGGCTTTTCCAAACACCCCACCAGAAATGCCAGAGCTGTAAGGTGAAGGAACAACGAAAGAACAAGTGAGGAGAGTCCTCCTCCCCACACCCGCAGAGAACACACCTAGATGGGCCTGAAAACCTCTCTTTCGGATATTATCCCAAGTCAAACACCTATTCCAAGCCAAAGTCCAAATAAAGCAATTACACTTTGGCCAAGAAAACTTATTCCAAACTTTCTTCCACCAATGAACCTCCACCCCCTCAATCTGCTGGGAAAGCAACTCCTGATACCCAGAAGAAACAGTGTAAGCACCCTTGGGGTTAGGAGACCAAGCCAACACATCCTGATCCATGAGGGAGCTACAACTTCGACAAGAAAGAATGTAATGAAGCTCAGCGCACTCCTCCTCCATACCAACAATAGGCCATTCCTCTGGATTCTTCCATCTTGCCTCCACCAACTGCCCCTGAAAGGAAAGAGACTTAAAGTTGCACACCCTCGACCATCCTGCTTCACAGAACCTCTGGCACAAAGTAAGCAAATGAGGATATTGAGAAACAATGGGAGGGTGGCCATCCCAAGCGTCATGCCAAAAATGTGCCTCTGACCCGCTCTTGCATATCCAGAATAAGCCACCCTTAACGAGCGCAGCCCCTTTCTTGAGAGTATTCCAAATCACAGATCCCTTCCCTGTCAAGCTATAACGAGGGATATCACTTTGAGGAATCCCTGGAAAGTACTTTTGAGTCAAAATTTTGGCCCACACCGGTCCTGTTCCACACACCAATGCCAATACAATTTAGCAGCCAGAGCCGTACCAACAACAATGACTGCCGTAACCCAAGACCACCAAACTATTTAGGGCTACAAACAACATCCCATCTAACAAGGCTCCACTTGGAAGATAATAAACTACCAGCCCATAAAAATTGTCTTGCTAAGGAATCAAGATCCCTAACAAAGCCCATCGGCGCCACCTGAATCATACACCTATAAAGAGGGAGAGCCTGAACCACAGATTTGAGCAACTGAACCCGACCCGCAAAAGACAGCCAGCGAAGGGTCCAATGAGTGACTTTGACACGAAATTTTTCTAGAATAGCCTGCCAAGAATCCCTAGACTGCCTACCAACAGAAATAGGAATCCCAAGGTAGGTCAGCGGGAGATCCCCAATCTGAAATCTGAGAATATGAGCAATTCTCCTCTGAATGGAGTTCAGAGTATTGAAGAAAAAAATGGAAGACTTGCCCTCATTAATTGACTGGCCCGATGCAGCAAGATAAATATCCAACACCTTGCGCATGTTTGAAGCCTCCCTAATAGTAGCCATGCCCATCAAAGCAGTGTCATCCACAAACTGTAAGTGAGATTGCACTGGTAAGCCACCTCCCCATTGCCATCCTTGAATGAAACCCCCCTCCACATTCCTTTTTATCAACCGTCCCAAACCTTCCACCAAAAGAAGAAACAAGTAAGGAGAGAGGGGGTCACCTTGTCGTAAACCCCGAGAAGCACCAAAGAGTTCAGAGTGCTCCCCATTAATCAAAACAGAGAAAGAAATTGAATTCACACAACTCATAACCCAGCGAATCCACTCCTCCTCAAAACCAAAGGCCCCCAGAACTTTTTGGAGGAAGGACCATCGAACTCTGTCATAAGCCTTGGCCATGTCAAGCTTGATGAACATAGCCTTATCTTTGGAGTTGGCCATAGAATGAATAGTCTCTGTAGCAATAACCACCCCATCCAAAATCTGGCGGCCCACCACAAAACCACTCTGTTCCTCAGAAATCAGCAGCGAAAGCCACTTTTTTAACCTATCAGCAATCAACTTAGAGATAATTTTATATATAACATTGCAAAGAGAAATGGGGCAAAATTGACTTAACCGATCAGCCCCATCACCCTTGGGGATTAGAGCAAGGAAGGTAGAATTTAGGGCCCGAAGCATTTGCTTATTCTTCTGAGACTCTTGAACAACTGCCAATAAATCCAGCTTGATAATCTCCCAAAATTCCTAGAAGAACTCAATCGGGAAGCCATCCGGACCAGGAGCTTTACCCTTCTTCATCTGGAAAACAGTCTTCTCCAGCTCCTCCAGCGAAATATCACTCATAAGATGCTCCTTCATCTCCCAAGAGACCAAAGAAGGAATACAAGAGAGGACCTGAGCCTCTTCAACTGAGTCCCCCTGCGAGTCCTCCCTGAATAAAGAAGCAAAATACTGCACAGCTTCATTTGAGATATCCTGAGTAGAAGAAAGAACCTCTCCCCTGTCAGTCACCAAAGCCGAGATAGAATTACCATGACGTCTGGCCTTCACCGAATTGAAGAAGAAGGCAGTATTCTTGTCTCTCTCCTGAAGCCACTCAATCCAAGCTTTTTGTTTCCAGTAGATTTCCTCCCTCAACTCCCACTCCTCTAGAGCTTTCAATGCCCTAGCTTCGTCCCGCAACAAATCCTCAGACACCCCATCCTCCCTAATCAACCTAGTAATACCATTCAGCTCAGCTTGTGCAGCAAGCTTCGCATGGTAAATGTTTCCAAAGCAATGTCGGTTCCATCGTTTAAGCTGATACTTAACATATTGAAGGAGCTTAGCAAAATTATACATTGCAGTACCATAAGCAGGTCTACCATACCTCCACCATTCAGCAACACATCCATAAAGGTCAGGGTCCCGCAACCACATTAGCTGGAATTTGAAGGTTGGCGTTCGAGGCATCCGAGCAGAAGAGATAACTAGCTTTATAGGCCAGTGATCCGAACCTCTCCAGTCTAATATCTCAGAACTAGAAGACCACATTCCCCCAACCCAAAAGCAGGAGACCATGAAACGATCCAGTCGTTCAACAATGCAACTATCACCAACCCTTCTGTTGTTCCAAGTAAATTGACCATTGCTAGGTTTGATATCAACAAGATTGAGAGCAGATATATTGTCCTGAAACAACAATGCAGAAGGCTCTAGTCTTGCAATACCACCCCGTTTCTCAGCTAATTTCAGTAATAGCATTAAAGTCCCCTGCAATGATCCAAGGATGATAGGGAAATAGGCTACGAACAAAATGAATATGTGTCCATAAAATAAGTTTACCCTGGAACTCAACAGGTGCATAAACATTGGAGAAAAGAACAAACTCTCCCGACTCAGGACACGAGGCAACCATGGATAAAGAGGACTTGAAGGATAACCACCACAAAGGTTGAATCTTCTGAGGGTTCCAGAAACAAGCCACACCCCCCGAGAATCCCTGAGCCCCAATACACTAGCATTGACCATTCTTCCACAACTTAGGCACTAAACCCATCATGCACTCAACAGATAACTTGGTCTCCTGAAGAAAAAGAACATCAGGAGAATGACTTCTTACCAACTCACGAACAACTTTTTGTCTAGGGCCACTGTTCAAGCCCCTTACATTCCATGAAATAATGATCATTTCAAAGGAGTCAAAAAATGAGAATCTAGGGTCTTAACAGATCCTGACTCCACCAAAGTCTCCCCCATCATCTTAATCTTTTCCAAATCTTTCTTCCTACCAAGTTTAACACTTTTCTCGATCCCCCCTTCTTGCCATCCTTTTGCAAAATGCCCAGTTGAGGAGAAGGCTTGCTACTCTTAGCCACATCCGATCCAACATTCTGTGTAGGAAAAGACGTGCTTCCATCCCCCTGCCCCAACTCAACATTTGGACCCGACATCACCTGAGCCCCAACCTGCACATCAGTGACCATAGGTATGGCAGACTCCTCTGTGGAGCAGGAGGAGTAATGGAAGTGTGATCCTCCAGGCCAGAACCAACCACACCCGGATCCACACTTATTAACCCTGGATTAACTTCTTGCTGACCCAAATCATCCAGGACCTCAAACCTGTTAAAAGTATCCTCATCTTGTCTCTCCATCAAAGTCCTCTTTTGTCCTCTATTCCGGTTATGAGCCTTAACAGGAACATAACCCTCAGCATCTGCACCCTCAATAGAAATAGGATTCTTCCCCTTATCAACATCAGAATTGTTATGAGGAGGAGGTGGAGGCTTGAGGCACCATAGGCTTAGCCTTCGGGCATCTACGCAACTAGGTGACCATATTCATGACAGAGGCGACATCGGAAAGGAAGGGTTTCGTAATCCAATTGTTGTACCCAAGAATGGGGACCCACACACATATCAAAAGCATCTGGCAAAGGCCTACTCAAATCAATTTCCACACAAATTCGAGCAAAAGTCATTACTTTCTTACCTAGGGTTTGTGTCGAAGACCCCACTGGCTTCCCAAGCATCGAAGCAAGCATGTGCAGAACATCCTCACGACAACATTCAATTGGAAATCTGGGCAACCGAACCCACACTGGAACATGATTCAGAAGCTCCTCTGAGGGATTAAAGCCTGCATGCCATGGCTTGACGAACAACCCAACTTGGTTGTGAAAATAGGGCCCCCCCTCAAAAACCCTATTGCGATCAGCCAAGCAGATAAATGTGACCATGAAAAAATTATTTGCAAGCAGCGTGACCTCCATTTCACCCTCTGGCTCCCAAGTCCTCTGAGCCCAAGTTTCCAAAAATTGTAGAGACACTCTCATTCCCAAAAATTTGCAGTACAGAGAATGCTTTGAATAATATTCAATATCCTCAGCAATCATCTCAATCAGAATCACCAATTTAGGTCTCTCTTTGCAACGCTCAAGGCAACCGTTAATCTTCGAGATCCGAGATCCACCAGACGAATTCGATTCCATAGACCCTATATTCAGAGAGAAGAGGGTGTTTTCAAAAACCCTTGCTCCTTGTCTTGGCGATTTCAAGCCCACCGCAGCACGAAAATCCATGTCGGGCGCAACCCTAGATGGCTCACCCTGAGACATAGCCGCCAAATGGCCTGGGACAGACATGCACAGGAAAGATCCGGCCCCAGACACAGCAGATCAGAGGAAACCCTCCCACGTAGGAAAATTGACCAAACACAACCAGGCCAGAGCTTCAAAGAATAGCCGCAGCAAAATGATTAACCCCCCACAGAACGAAACAGACGCCCACCCCAACCTTCGCACAAATAGAGAAAGCAAACATGAGCTAGGGCTCGGATGCCCTAGCTCAGCTCCTTGCAGTTGCAGACCGAAACGCCATCCTCATCGCTAATTTTTCATATTTCATCTATTGGATTGTTATTATTAATGTGTAAATGGTGAAAAAATTGGGCTTGCTGATTTGGGTTGAACATATTAGAGTTTGTTATTTTAAGATAAAATAATGAAGTATAAAGTATAAAACAAAAATCATTAATATAACTAGTAAACCGTGATGTAATTCACGAGGAAGTATATTTAAATTTGTTAAAATCATTTGCTGAAATATTAATAGGGACATTAAAAGATGCAATAAGAAAAAATATAGATTAAATAGTCTTTGAAGAGAAACTCTTGAATGCTCCACATATTAAATAATAAATTTATTGTCAACCTCACTCATGGAATAAATCTAAGATTTATCTTGCCATGAAAAAATTGAAGGGAAAATTTTTGAGACAACACTTTTCAAAGTGCAAGATAAATAATTAGGAATTTACTACGCGGTTGCTCCACCATCAAAAGCCACTCAAAATGATAAACACCAAGCTATGTGATCTTATACCATGCATGCCACACATCCATAATGAGTCTTGGGGATGGGAGCAGGCAACAAGTTTAGTGCGGGAGTAGGAGGACTGCACCGTGCATCATAATTTTGTATGTTGCACATAAAGAACATAAAGAACATAAAGAACATCAATTTCAATTATTGCTACATCATGATACTTCTGTATGCTGCGAACAATTTTAACAGTCACATACTCTAGCTTCCCAATCCCAACATTATAATACACATCGAAAGGGCCCTGTCAAGATCAAAAGGTATAAAAAGTTAATAAAAAAGGTAAAAAATTGACTTCAATCAAATAAATTGTAGAAATGCACCGGTATTGGCATGGTGTGATGGTTTATAGGTGGCATTGTTGTTCTTTCCACCAAGATTCAAACCCCATTGGGGTGGTATTGTTGAATGGTTTTATCCGGTTCATAACTCCGGTCAAAAGCGTTTACCCCTTCAAATAAAAAAAACAAATTATATGAAACATGATTTCTTTTGTTCTAAGTTCCATTGTGGAAGTGAAGTTGATTAGTTGAGCTCTGAAGATTCAGCATCGAAAGCACGGACGAAAGATGCATCTAATGAAGATAAATATTCTACATCCAGATCTAACCAATCATCTGAGTTGCCTTCAGTTGTTGTGTCTGCAATGACAAACATCATGATGAACAGAACAATCAAGGTGGCGGTTTGTCCTTGGAGGAAAGGGTTGTGCCTTTTGCTCGTGGACAAGCATGTAAGGGATCGAAAAAAATCCCAATTATAGCCAAGAGTGAGGCCAATGGAGATGCAATCGATAAGTTAGTGCATGCAAATGGTTCCTAGTATGCAAGCCTTATCTCCTTGCATACTTAATATGGATGCGAATCTTTATAATCTGGGACTTATTGAAAAATGTGGGCAAGTTGGTAAAGGAAGTTCCTGGGTATAGGGGGATGAGTTCTTCTAAGGGGAAAAGAATTACAGGGGCTGATACTCAAATAAAATACAATCAACTTTTTTTGTGCACTAGATTTCGATATTATTGCAAATTGAGTATATATCAAAATGAGGATTTTATAGGAAGCATACCGCTAACAAAGAGCTTCTTTTTGCTTATCAATGGCTAGAGAGGAGTGCATTCCTCTGAAGTAAATGATGAAGGAGAAGGCAAGGAAGCAATAATTGCCAACAACCCACATCGCAAAAGGGGAGATTTTAGTTGTTTTACAGACTTGCATGTCAATATCCTTATAGATAAGCATGTGGGTGCTCCCAAGGCTGCAAAACAAGAATTTGACCTTGAGTTCGTAGGAATAATGGTTTCAATGCAAATAAATTTGGAAATTAAAAAGAAAAGAAGAAACAAATATTTAGCACGCCTCTGGATTTCCAGAAGAAGGGTTTTTATTCACCAAATTACTTCTAAAGGTATTCCCATATGAAGTCGCATAAGCCATGTCTATATCAATTGCAGACTCTGAAACCCTAATCCCATCTCTCTGTAAAAGCTTCCAGAAACATCCAGCTTGACCAAAATCTTCAAAAAACTGACAATAAAGATTTCAAACAATATAAAAGGAGAGCAAGTTACCATTCAGATACACAATCATCACAAATAAAATGAAAAACTAGGGACCAAGGCAAATAAATCACTTGATTAAGACGATGCGCCATAAAGAGTGGCCCGGAACCTCAATACACTTCTTGAGCTTACAATTTTTTTCCTGAAGATTGTTTATCATAGAAACTATAGATTGCAAAAGCTTCATCACATGAATACAATGGCTGGGCTTAAGTGTCACACACTAAGCTCTGACATTTTAGGTGAGTCAAAACAAAACAAAAAATCCGTTTCCATTTTTCGTTTCAACACGTTGTTGTCAGGGCACTGTCACCACTAGATTTGTACCATTCACTGCTCCCGTGCTTGCATCAAATGCATCAAACATTGTACCGTTCACTGGTCCCTGCTTCGATATTTTATGAAGGGAACTCAAAATTATTGTAGTAGATTTATGCTATGTTTTTTCTGTTTTTTTTTAATTATAGTTTTTTTAATTTATATAAAAATGTTTAAGATGATTAAATGATTTAATAAATTTTAGTAAATCTATTGCATTAAAAAAATTGCTATATAAATTTGTTCATAAAGATTATAATAAAACAATTATTATATATTACTTATTTATATATTATATTATATTTTAGATTTACATTAAAAGTTTAGATTTAGATTATAAATGTAAAAATGTTAGTGGTATATTATTAGATCTAAAATTAAACCTTAATATGATTCTCAAAAGATGGGTGAAAAAGATATAAAATAAAGTTTAAAATCATTGATAGTAATAATGCAATAGTTATGAAACAAAATGAGTTTTAAAGAGTTTTTCTTTTATTTAAAAGTAAGATGTATATCTCATAAATATGTTGATATGGAAAACACTAATATGGATAAGAAATCTTAAAAATAAATTAGATTGTGTGAGGTTAGAGAGGTTCACCAAATATAAGCTAATTAAATAAATGTAATTAATTAAATACAAATCAAGATATATTATGTAATGATAGTTGAGACTAATAAATCATATTATTGTAATAACTATGTTAAAAAAGTAAATGCAAGGGATAAAGAAAATCATTCTTTTGATGATAGAGTATATTATATTATTTATCTAATATAGTATATAATGTAATATAATATGAACAAGTGCCTATCTAGTATTGTAGTAATTGTATTTATTGCTTAATTGATAAACTATTTATGGAATATTAACTTAGGGGAAACTCAAATCATAATTTGAAATAATAGCTCTTTACCCTTCCTTGAACCTTGGATTCAGAGGACTTGGAATCCAGAGGGGGATTTTGAGATGTTGCTAGCGGCGAACAATTTCTTCTTGGTTGATTTCTCATGCATCTCAGATAGGAATAAGGCATTTGAAGGTGGTCCATACTTTTATAATTAGGTTGGGTTGTTTATTAAACCATGGCATGCAAGTTTTAATTCAGCGGAGGAGTTGCCATCTAAGGTCTTAGTGTGGGTTCGCCTTCCTTGATTGCCGCTTGAATGTTGGAGGAGTGACATCTTACAATCTATTGCCATGGTGCTGGGAAAACTGATTGGTCCCTCTCAACAGACGTTGGAGAAGAGGATCTTCTCCTATGCTCGTGTCTGTGTGGAAATTGACTTGAGCCAGCCCTTGCCTGACTCTATTGATCTGATAGTGGGATCTACTTCGTGGACACAACCCCTGGACTATGAATCCCTGCCATTTAGATGTCGTTTATGCTGAGAGTATGGTCATCTTCTGAAACGGTGTCCACGTGCTACTAGTGTGGGTAACCCGAGGAATGGGACGGTTGCATCAAACTTAGGTTCTAAGAAGGGAAAAGGAGCCATGCATGATGCGACCCCAGATAAAGATGGGTTTGTACCTGTTAAGACACAAAATAAAGGTCAAGGGATGAAGAGGACTTTTTGGGACCGCCAGAAGGAGGGGGTTTTCAACAAGTTTGATGCGCTGAATGATTTAATTCATGAGGAGGGGGTCTCTCCTGACATGCACGTGGAAGCTGCCCCAGTTACTTCTCATAATCCTGAGTCTATGGCTATTCTATCTTCGTCTTTTGATCCTATGATGGCTCCTGGGGAAGTAAAAGATTCTTCTGTTCCCTTCCCTGAGGATGGGCTTGGGGATCCGTGTGTGGTGACCGGTGCCTCTTTGGTCTCTGTTGATGTAGGTGCAGGCTCGGTTGGAGGTTTGGGTTCTGGAGGCTATACAAAGAGTAAAGCTTCTGCGTCTTCTCATATTTTGGATGTGCATCAAAAATCCCTAAAAAAGAGTACTCCTGACAAGCCCCAAAAGGTGGGTAGGAAGAAGGATCAAGAAAAAGTTAAGCTGGCTGGGGAGACATTGGTTGAATCTGGGTCAGTGAAGACCTTGGATACTCTTTTCACCCAACCTTCATGATGATTGTGCTTTCATGGAATGTGAGGGGTATGAATAGCACCCCTAGACAAAAGGCTATTCGGGATTTGGTTCGTGCTCATTCTCCAGATTTGGTTTTTCTCCAAGAGATGAAGTTATCTGTCGATAGTATGCTGCAGAGTGCTTCTAAAATCTGCAATAGGGGTTTATGTCAGTGTGTGGGTACAATGGGGAGCTCTGGAGGTCTTGCTTGCTTTTGGGATCCTCGGCGTATCTCTCCTCTTTGGTGGTTTTCTAGTAGATTCTCCATCTCTCTTGTTGCGCAAAGTTTAGAGACTAGGGAAAGATTTTTTCTGTCCAATATTTATGCTCCTTTGGATGTCCCTGGTAAGATTCTTTTATGGTCTCATATAAATTTTTTGAGGTCGTTGGATCCCTTTTTACCTTGGATCATGTCAGGTGACTTCAATGCAATTGTCTCTCTTGAGGAGAAAAGGGGGGGAGTACCTCGTTTCGACACCTCCTTGGATCTTCTGAGGGAGAATCTAGCCCGGCTTCGGCTTGTGGATATCAAACCTTTAAATGGCACATTTACTTGGAATAATAGGAGGCTTGGAGAAGAAGCTATTTTTGAAATACTAGATAGGTTTCTGGTATCCAGTTTCTAGGTTAGTGATAAGTGGTTAACTTGCTCTGAAATCTTGGATTGGCGAGGATCAGATCACTAGCCGATCAAGTTCTCTGCTCACCCCGCTGGTGGCTCTAAGAAACAGACTTTTAAATTCCAAATTATGTGGCTTAGGGAGGAGGGTCTTTTTGACTTAGTGTCTAATTGGTGGGTTGAAGGTTGACCTGCTTTTGGGACTGCTATGTACACTTTTATGAAGAGGCTTCAATATGTGAAGTATAAACTAAAGCATTGGAATAAGTTTCAGTTTGGTAACATGTTCCAGTAGAAAAGGGCTGCCCAAGAGCATCTGGATTCTATTACTAGGCAGATTAGGGAGCATGGGTTGGATGTGGATTTGAGCAGGTTAGAGGGTGATGCAGTCAAAGTTCTTGAGGAATGGGAGCTTCGTGAGGAAATTTTCTGGAAGCAGAAGGCCCGTATTGATTGGCTTCAGGAAGGGGTTAAGAATACCTCTTTCTTCCATAACTCAATAAAGGGTAGAAGACAGGGTAACACTATCTCTTCTCTCCGCTCTTCTGAGGGATCTGTTCTATCTTCCTCTTTGGAAATTTCTAATGAGGCAATTTGTTTTTTCTCTAATCTCTTTTCTAAAGATACCTCGTTGGCCATTGAGGAGGAAGACTCTATCTTGGATTGTATCCCTCCCCTGGTGACTATGGATATGAACGCCTCTCTTCTTCAACCGATTTCTCTGCAGGAGTTAGAGGATGTGGTGTTTCAGCTGAAAAAGGGAAAAGCTCCTGGTCCTGATGGGTTCCCAGTCGATTTTTATCAAGAATTTTGGGAAGTGATCAAGCTTGACTTGCTAGAGGTTGTGCAAGAATCTCTACGGAACAAGCAAATGTTGAGAGCTATGAATGCCACTTTTCTTGCCCTTATTCCAAAGCGTGAGGGTGTTGATTCTCTTGATCTCTTTCAACCAATTGCTTTGTGTAATGTGGTGTATAAAATCATTACAAAACTTATTGTTGAGCGCTTGAAGCCTTGGTTGGATAAGCTAATCTCAGAGGAACAAGGGGGCTTTGTAGCGGGTAGACAGATTCTTGATGGAGTTGTGATTGCGGCAGAGACTATTCATTTAATGGCCTCTTCAAGGGATAAGGCTATGTTCATAAAACTAGACATGTCAAAGGCCTATGACAGGGTCAAATGGGATTTTCTTGATCAAAATTCTTGGAGCCTTTGGGTTCAGCAATGAGTGGATCGATTGGGTCATGTGCTGTGTGAAGTCACCTTCCTTTTCGGTTCTCATAAATGGGGAACCCTTCGAGCTGTTTGGTGCCTCAAGAGGTCTTCGACAGGGAGATCCCTTATCCCCTTATTTGTTCATTTTGATGGCGGAAGGGTTGGGGAGGCTCTTTAAGTCCCAAGTTACGGCTGGGCTTATACATGGATGGATCTGGAACAACTCCCTTTCTCCTCAAACCCATCTTCAGTTTGTGGATGACTCGGCCTTGATGGGGGTTGCTAAGGTGGCGGAAGCGGTTGCTTTTCATCAGACTTTGGATTGCTACCTGGCTGCCTCAGGACAATGCATTAATGAAAGTAAGTCTTGCATTTATTTCTTTAATACCCCCAGGCTTATTCAACAACGTATTGCCAGGATATTAAGGTTTTAGGTGGGAAAACTTCCCTTTACCTATTTGGGTATCCCTCTGGATGTGCGCCCTCCTCCCAGGTATTTTTGGCAAGAGGTGATTGATAAATTTTGAGGACTGGTTTGTCATTGGACCTATAGATGGTTATCAACGGCAGGCAGAGTCACTCTTTTAAAGTTTGTTGTGCAAGCTCTACGTATATACAGATGTTTTGTGATGACTACCCCTTCAAGCTTCATTAAGGACTTTGAGGGGCTTTGTAGGCAGTTTTTGTGGTCAGGTAATCTTCTCTCGAGAAAGTGGAGCCTAATTAAGTGGGAAGTTGTTTGTCGGCCGAAACAGGAAGGTGGCTTGGGGTTGCGTAGAGCTGATTGGAATGGTCAAGCATTGGCAGCTAAGTTGTACTGGAGGTGGTGTTCTCATCAACATCAGACCTGGGCTAAGATTCTTACCTTCAAGTATCTTGGGGAGGTGGATGGCGCTGAGGTTCCTCGCTTTAGTCTTGTGGGAAGAGGGTCTATGATCTGGGAAACTCTCAAGAGGGGAGCTCCGCTGGTTAAACAAAGCATGTTCTGGATTTGCAATAGAGGTTCTGATGCACTCTTCTGGCTTGACTCTTGGGATGGCTTCCCGCCTATCCTCTCCTCTCATCCTCATTTGGAGAATCTAAGCAGAATTTTTGTTCAAGCTGGTTGGAGCAGAGTGATGGATTTCAAAGCCCCTTAGGTCTTGGGCCAGATTGTCATTTATCAGTGGAAGGATATGCAGGAATGGCCTTTGGGCGGATCTTTAGAAGATAGAAGGGAGTTGTCCTCCATTCTAGATGATAGAGTGTGTTGTTCGCTTCCGGAGAGGGATGTGTTGGCTTGGGGCTCAGATCCTAAAGGGAAGTACTCTGTTGCTTCTGGGTATCGTGCTTTGGACAAGTCAGGCTTTAGGCAGTGCTGAGGTTCCTTGGTGGAAAAACATTTGGAATAAATACTCCTGGCCAAAATGCAATTTTTTCTCTTGGCTAGTGGTGTATGGTAGGTGCTTGACTTGGGACAACCTCTGCAAGCGGGGTTTCCAAGGTCCGTCTTTATGCTTTATGTGCCTCAAAGATGTTGAGACCGCCTCTCATCTTTTCTTTCAGTGCCCCTTTGCTAGGACTATTTGGCATTTCTGGTGGGGGGCTTGGAATATGTCATGTCGGCATCCTTCATCTCTTGGTGAGTTCTGGCAAAATACTGGGCTTTCTATGACTAAGACTTCATTCTTGCACACTGCCTGGCCTATTGGCCCTAGTCTAATTATTTGGCAGATTTGGTTGGAGCGCAATCGAAGGATCTTTCTGGATAGGAAGTTATAGGTGGGCCAAGTTTGGGCTCGCATTCTCAGGGCTCTACAAGAGACGTTACAGGCTAAATGTGATTTGTCTGTTCCGGTTGATCCTGGGGATATGGAGTTATTCAGAAGTTGGGGATTTTTGTTGGTAGTACTAGAAGGCCCAAGGTCGGGCGGGGCAGGTGCTCTAGAGGGAAGGTCTTCAGAGGAGGGCATTGGATGCTTCCTCCTTCTGGGGTCTTGAAAATCAACACTGATGGGTCTTCAAGAGGTAATCCTGGGCATGCTGGTATTGGTGGGGTGGGCAGAGATAGTTCTGGGGTGGTTGTGTTTTTTTTCTCAGAGTATATGGGGAAACACTCCAATAACCTCATGGAGGCGTTGGCGATTCTTTCGGCCTTGCAGAGGGCATGTGCTCTCAGCTGGAAAAAGATTATATGTGAATCAGATTCTCAAGTGGTGGTGGACCTAATAAATAAAAGACATTTTGATACTGTTAGTTGGCATTTGGCGGTGGTAGCAAAACAAGTTGCCAACCTTGGAGATTTATTGGATTCTGTCACCTTTTCCCATATCCCTCGTGAATGGAACAAGGTGGCCAATGGGCTGGCAAAATTGGCTTCTGAGAAGAATGGGACGTGGTTGGTTGATAATTGGGACAGTTTACCGAGGGACCTTGCCCAAGATTTGGAGGGTTGGGTTACTGAGGATGTGAAATGTTGTATTAATGATTCTTGATTTCTTGCTTGTTGTCTTGGTGCCCCTTTGGGGTTTTCTTTTGCCTTTTGCTTTGTACCTCTCTTGTTGATTAATAAAAGTTTTTACCCCTCTTTTTATTAATTTTTTATAAATATATATTTATAAATATAAATACAAGTCTATTGAATATAATGTTTATTAAATGGTTAAATAAATAGACTATAACTTACATAAGCTTTAGCATCATAAAATAGATAGAATTTAGACATATCATAGTGAAGTGATTAATAATTAATTTGTTAATTAAATGTCATACACTATTGATAAAGGATTTTAACAAATTTAAAGGGAGTTGTATGGAGTAAAACTAAATATCCATTGTGATTAAAATGATAGTAAAGAAGGTAAGTTGTGAGGTATTTGTGGAAAGAAGGAGAAGGTAATTTTTTTATATTGAATTACACTTTATAGGTTTTTTTATCATAGGGTTTTCCACATTTTAATTCATGTGTATTGTTTTATTTATTCTCTTATAAATATATTTATATTAAACCGTCATATTCTTACATATATATATATTAGTAAAACTAGAGTAAAATTGATAAAAAAAAATGCCAAACTAATATTTTAGCATCAATTTCATAAAAATCAACCCATAACACTCAACCAATCACATTAAAAAACAAAATCAAATTTCAAAAATTAAATATTTACATGTTCACTTTACAAATATTAAATTTTATTTAAAAAGATATTTTTTTTAGTTTTTAATTGGTTCAAAACCAAGTTATTAATAACTAATTAACAAAACTATGATATGAGTAAAAATCCTAAAAAAAAATAGTTTGTGTACAATAGAAAGGATTACCAAATATAAGCTAATTAAATAAATATAATTAATTAAATACAAATCAACATATTAACTGATAAATCGTATTATTGTACTAACTACTTTAAAAAAAAGTAAATACAAGGGATAAACATTCATCATAGATTATATTATACTATTTATATAAAAATAATTTCTATAATATAATATGAATAATATATATATATCTATTTCAAAAATATATCAATTATTTTAATTCAATAGATTAACTTAAATTTAATTTATATAATTTATTATATTATTTAATTATCTTAGATATTTGTAAATAAATAATTTATTTTAAAATAAAAAAATAATCTTTTAACATCTTAAACAAATCTATAGATAATTCATAATGGAGTGGTTTTACCAGCCGATAAACCTTCAAATTTCCCACGCCATGATCCATAAAATGTGAATAAGGGAGCCGAATTGAAAAATGTTGGAGAAGAAATACCTAAGTTAATGACAAAATTCGCATGTATTCGATGTAGGCACGTGAGCAATGACCTGTACGAAGCGCAGCCGTGACAGTGCCCAGACGTGAGTGACCTGTACGAAGCATAGCCCTGACAGCGGGTGCTGAACGGAAAACGAAACGGAAAATATATATTTTGACTTTTCGGCCCCTGAATACAATAGAATGCAAAAGCTTGAAGCCCATAAACCGACCATGTTTACAGATAATGAAGAAGAGGCTGATGTGAACTTACCAGGCTTGACGACGTGACGGTTAGTCAGGATAATTCCGCGGTGTTTATCGACAATGAATCTGGTGGCGAAGCTAAAGCTGACAGACTCTGTATCAAATGCCCTGGTGGCGGTTGTTCTGAGCACCACCACACAGGCACAATTGCGCTCAACGCCTTCTGCCAATCCTCCGCAGTTGCTAGCCCCTGCGTAGCCACAGGCCCGTCGATTTCCATGCTTAAATTATTCTTCAAACTTTGTTGTGCCAATTGCCACCTTGTATCTGATTGGCCATTCTAGAAGTTCCCTCACCGAGCATATCAACAAGGAATATGCCCATGTACGTGAATGACAGGTACATGAATGATCATCATTCAAGAGGGCGATTACATTATCAATTTTATATTATGATGTTAAGGCATACAGCGATGTCTTATCTAAAAAGCTTGTATTTTTCTTGGTGTCTTTATTCTAAAAAGTTAGTTTGATGGGATTCTTTTGTTGCCTTGTGTGAAAAATATGGCCTACACACCAGTTTCATATTATTTTGGTGTGGTGGGTCTGTTAGGTTCCATTCCTTACAGACTAAGTGAGAGACAGAGATTGATTGAAATGGAAGCTTTCCAAATATCAATTCCTTCACAGCTTGAGGCAGCATTGATATACCACGTTGCTCTTCACCTCCTTTAGCTGCTGCAATCGATTTTCGCTTCATTTCTTTCGATTCTGTCTCCATTTGTTTCAGCTCCCAAGCTTCCCCACTAATGGCTTGTATTCTTGGAACCCTGGATTAACCATATTTAGCTTGTATTCTTGGGACCCTGGGCTAACCATATTTAGCCAATAGGCTTTTATAAGGGACTTGTAAGTCTACAAATGAACATTTCTCAAATGTGGGAAAAGGTTGTTGAGTTGTGTTATGTGCTTAATTGCACCTTGGTGACAATGGAGTGCCAGCCCAGAAAGAGGTAGAAGGTTAATTAGGGTAAGTTTTGGTCTTTTTTTTTTTGCTTACATTAGTGCAATAAATGAGGTCAATTGGTAGGTCATTTAGAGAATGATTTTTTTGGTGCTACAAAGATCTCAATGAAGAAATGATGGCTTCAAATCAACTATGCATCCACTTAGAGGGGTCCAAACACAAGCTGAGATCCGCTCATGAAGGCGACAAATCAGGATCAACAAATAAAGCGAACAGGATCAAAGATAAAGTCAGGCGTCAAAGATCCGGTCAGGCAATCAATCCGACAAACGCTCAGAAGATCAAAATCCGCGACATCAAGATCAAAATCATCGAGATCCAGATCAGATCAATCCGGCGACAAAAAGATCAAACATCAGAAGATCAGGATCTTTGCGTCAGAGTCGATCAGAAGAAATCTATAATATATAAATAGACAAAGAGAGGGAGGAGAGAGGGAGAGAAGAGAGAGGATCGATTTATTCTTTGCAACCTTTGCAATTTAGTTCCCATGTATTTCAGAATTTGACTCTTCAATATATCATTATTTTATTTCATGTGAAGAAATCAAGAGATAGGTTCAATTGTTGATCTGAGGTGTAGATACTAATTAGGAGGTTTTGAGACTTTCACAAACAATGCCAAATGATACACATGTTGCATTTGTGCTTTAACCTTTAGTTATTTATAAACATATATAGTGTCAAGCTTAGGTAAACCTTGTTAAATATTTGTAGAACCAATTCATCACTGAATTTTCCAAGCCATGAGGAGTAATGTATTTTGAATCAAGTTGACTAAATTAATCATACTTCTTTTCTTCGCATTAAGATCTTTAATATACTTTTGGAATGACAAGTCATAGTGAACAATAGTTGGATCACCATTTTGCAACCTCTAATGCTTTTTTGATTAGTTATAAAGCCCATTCATGATACCATGTGGTTGGTAGAGCTTCTTAATGGAAGGAAGTTGGCAAGAAGAGTTGTAGAGCTAGAAGATGAGCTTATTGAATTACAAATTTTGATTACGAAACATGAAGAATTGTGCACTGAATTAATGTAAGAAAATAATGATTTGGAAAATAAGGTAAAAGAATACAATGATGAGACAGAAGAATTGAAGGAAAAAATGTCTGCAGGTAGGCGCTTGTGGGATTCTTTTAAGACAGAGTTGGAAGTGACAGTTGCAGGGTTGCAAAATGAGCTGAATTAACAAGTGTTGAGCCTAAAACATTAATTAGTCTGGATTCAACTAAGACAAAAAAAAATAGAATTGCAAGATTAGTTGAAAGAGTTGAATAATATGAATGAGGAATTGCATGAAAAAATGAATGAAAATGGTTGCTTTTGGGATACTTGTAACGCGATTTTGGAAGGTATATTTGTAATTCTGCAGAAAAAGTTTCATGAAACGAAGATTCTAAGTAGAGAAAAAACTGAGCTGGAAAATAATATTAATCAATCCATTAATGAAACTAAACAATTAAAGGAAAAAATGGCTGAAGATGAGCACTTGTGGGATATGTGTAAGGGAGAATTTGAAGTACAGTTGCAAAACTGCAAAATGACCTTAATGAAGTGACAATGTTAAGAAGCATGAAGATTCATTGTCTCAATCAGGACAACAAAAAAAATGAGTAGGAAAACAGTGTTATAGGGCTACAAAATGAACTTGATGAAACAAATATTTTGAGCGAGAAACATCAAGAAGTGTGTAATGTGCTAAGAGAAGAAAATAAAAGGTGAGGAAATAAGTTGAATCAATGCAATGATAGGATTGGGGAATTAAATACAAGATTGAAGAAGACGGACGCTTGTGGGTTACCAATAAGGCTGACTTGGAAAGCAGAGTTGCAGGTCTTGAGCATGAGAAAAGGACATTAACCCAGGAATTTAAACTTATGTGCACCCATTTAACAGGAAAAAAAGATGACTTGGAACATAAACTGAGAGAATGCAATGATATGTATGAGAAATTGCATGCACAAATGAGAGAAGATTTTAGCCTGTGGGAAGCTTCTAAGTCAAAATTTGAAGACTCTGTTGCAAGGCTGGAAAATAAGCTTGATTTGATGAGTAATGAAGGAAGAATTTTGAGGCAGGAATATGTAGAATTGTTCACTGAATGTGAATTTTTGAAGGCGCAATTGGGAGATTATAATGATACACTAAGCTTAGAAGATGAAAGATTTAGTCTACTGTCTCTGTCAGAGAGCAATGCAAAGAGTATGGAAGCCTTACAAACTCGGGCACAATTGATTATTCATGAACGAACACATTTGAGCAAGAAATATGAAGAAATGACCACTGCAAATGAAGCTCTGAAGTTGGAATTGGAAGATTATAAACATAGACATGATTCAATAGAGAATGAGAGGAACTCACTTAGATCTACGTCAGCAAGCATGGAGGAGGCTAATGTTTCATTTGAGATTTGTACTAATGCCTAGCAAAAATTCGTTGTGTAGAGGGATTCACTTAGAATTCGTTGATTTTCCTCACATAAACCGTAGCAGAAAAGTAGGTGTACATTTCAGGCATTTTTGAACCCAGAAGACATGAAAACACGGGCAAGAAAACTATAATTTGCCTACAACCCAAAAAACGTGAAGGAAATACACGAACGATAGGAAGACAAAGCGGTTGTCTGAAGTTTGAGGGATTCTCTGTTTGAGGGGAGCAATGAACAGCCTTCTGTGAGACCACATCTTTTTGAAGCATCTTGTCAAACACTTCGCGTGCCTTGTTTATGCTTCCACATTTTGCATACATGTCTACCAGTGCAGTTGTAACTACATCTGACAAAAGCCCTCTATCATTTGTGCTTTGGTCGATGTCCATACCCTGTTCCAAAGCCCCCATCTTGCACAAGCAGGGAGAATGGTAGCAAATGTTGTGGAGTTTGAACTGTTGCCGACAGTATGCTACTGTTGCTACCTGCTATGAAAGTGAAAGGTGTTAATTCTTCTCAGTAACAACAAGACCATTTTCAAAAAACTATTATTTTAATGAACTAATCCTTTGATTGATAAAAATAAGGGTTGCACAAAATATATTTTAGCTTCAACGTTGCAACATTGGCCTGGATTGGATTTCTCCTTCAAGAATAGATTATAATAAAAACGTGTCAATGAAATTCCTGCTTTCAAATAGCAATGTAAGCATCCTGCTTTGGTTTCTGATGCGCGCAAGATATTGAATTGCGGTTTGCTTCATTCAATTGTGTTTTGGAGAAGGCTGTCCACATCTGGAACTAATGTAAATCCTAGCAGAAAAATGCGAGCCAGTTCTGAGCACCCACTTGCAGGTATTATTAAAGGCGCGTCAACGTACAATTTTGTTGCAATAGCCATTTCGTAATGAATACGAACTTGCTGGCAGAGGCGGCATGAAACGCAACTTGCAGTTAGTGCCATATTATTTTGAAAAACTAAATAAAAGACCGGTGTATCAATAGTTATTTTGAAATAACTATTGATATTATGGATTGTGGAAATCTATTAACATTAAAAGACCGGTGATTAAATTAAAGGTTCAGATGACTTTAATCATCTCCCAAGTGCTATGGACAATAGTGAACCGTCGATTAAACATTCAAGGTTGGACATCGTCACATTGGATATGCCAGAAGTTCCCTCACCGAACATATGGACAAGGAATATGCCCATGTACGTGAATGACACGTACATGAACGATCATCATTCAAGAGGGCGATTAGGAAAAAATTGGTTTATTTTTTGCACACATTTGTATAGTAAATAAGATTAATTGATAGGGGAGAGGGGCCCATAGTGGAGCACCCTAACTTCGCTTCTCTCAAAATTCTATGTGGAAATTTTAAATCACTCCCAATTTTGTAAAACAGTTTATTTGACAACTCATGTGCTTATATATTTCGTTTTAGGGCTACATCATCAAGTATGATGCCACATCAACATGCTTTTTGTTGAGATATCCAAAAAGGCCCCAAAAAAGTTGAGACCAATAGTGGTGCACTAAGTCATGTTTTAGAAAATGATTTTAATATGATTATTAAAAAAAAATTATATTATTAAATGTATTGATTTACATTTTTATAATTTATATTATTAATTTATATAATTTATTTTTATATTATTGTTATTTTTTTAATATTATTATTAATTTATTAATTAATTAACTATTAATTAATTTACTGATTTTAATATTATTATTAATTTATATAATATATTAATTATATAATTAAATATTTCTTTACACATAAAAGACTATTAGTTGAAATGTTAATCTCGAAGAGACACAAATTGACCCAATTTAAGACGGATGGTTTGAAATATGAGTAAAAGTCCAATAAGATAAAGAAACGTTTTTACACATGGGTTCACAATATTTTACAACGTGATAAGCGTAAAGAAACATTTTTTATTGTGATAAATGTTTTACAGCATGTTATTTCGTACAGACGTTCCAACCACTTCAACGATATTGAGAAGGTAGAACACTATACCATACGGTTAGGGTAATAAAGGGGAACAGAATGGCGTTAGTTCACGTTACCGTCAAACGACACGACAAGGGCTATAATAGAATGGCGTTAGTTGCACTGGCAGCGACAGGGATTGAGGTGACAGTCTTGGCAGGTAGCCGCTGCCAACAAACCATCGTTGCAGAGGCTCTCTCCACTCCTCAGCTTACACATGCCTGGTTGCTGCGGTCAGTGGGTAGACGGAGGCTGCAGACTCCACTCGCGGGCATTTTGACGGAGACATATTAAATGCAAAGCTTAAGGCTGCTTTAAACGATCAACGGTTGGCAATGGAGGATTTGTCAACCATGCCTTCTAATTCCTTTTGAACCGTCGAAGGGCAAAATGAGCTTCAAAAGCTCATATAGGACATGCCTTCGGCGTAAAAATGGCCTAGATAAATATTGATTTGTCAATTACATGGGAACATTTTTAGTTCCTGCCGGCAGGAAAACTATTGCATTCGCCCGAAATGCTTTTCTCGGGCAGCATCGCCCAATCACATTTCGGCATTTAACATATTACTTATTTTTTGTATAGTTTGAATTTGGAGAGCTATTTTTTATATTGGAAAATTAGCATTTATCTATTTTTCTATTCGTCCGAGTAGTTTTATAAATCATTTTCGTTTTAAAAATTCGGGAAAATGCGAACGCATAAATTGATTAAATAAATTTAAGCAAAGGCATAGTTTATAAAACTGGCGGCTAGAGGTACGTAATCCATGAATGCAAATTAAATGCATTAAAAAAATCAGGAAAATGCGAACGCATAGATTGATTAAATTAATTTAAGAAAAGGCATAGTTTATAAAAATGGCGGGTAGAGGTACGTAATCCATGAATGCAAATTAAATGCATTAAATGGCATCTGGCTGGAGGTGAAGGCGCTGGAATGGCTTGGTGGCCACGCATGGCCAGGGTACTTTGGTCATTTAATGTAGATTTAAGCCACTTGCTATGCATCGCTATTACTTTGTTTTTTTAATACTTAATTTTTATTTATTTATTAGTTCCTGCTGATAGGTAGGTTATTAGTTCCTGCCGATTTCTTTTTTTTTTCTGCCTTAGCCAATCATATTGCATAATTCAAATATCTTAATTTTATTTCTATAGTTTATATTTAAGAACATATTTTTTATATTTAAAAAATATTATTTATCTATTTTTATATTGGTTAGAGTAGCTACATAATTCATTTTCCTTTTAAAAAAACATGGAAAATTAAGTTATGAGAATAATTTTAACTGGGCATTATAGTTAATACATTAAATATATAGAAGCTGCTGGAAAGGAGAAGGAAGCTCCTAGAAGCAAATGGTCTTCAGTTTCCCGTTGGCAGAGTGGTCAGATATCTCAAAAAGAGAAGATATGCTAAGAGATTTCTGGAGCTCGCCAACAATGCTGACAAAGACAGCAAGAAGAACAGAATCATACCCAGACATCTCTTGCTCGCCACCAAGAATGATGAGAAATTGGGGAAATTGTTGGGCGGAGTGACCATTTCCCACCATGGAGTTTTTCCTAACATTCACTAGGTGCTTCTCCCCAAAACGTCTGTCGCCACTTCTGATAAGGAGCTCAAGTCTCCCAAGAAGACAAAAGCGTAGATGTGGGCAGGAGGGCTTTGTTCTACTTTGTTGTGCTTATCTCAAACGGTGTTTTATAACACCACATTTTCTCTGGTTATTGTTATCCCTCTTTAATTGGTCGTGTATTTTTCCGCTGATAATAGCGATCTTGGCGATCTTGGATATGCCAGAATTTTAAGTAAATTGGAATTAGTAGTATGAATGTTAGGGTTTGAGTTGTAAGCTATGTTTTCATGCCTGTTTACTTATTTGGCGAATTAGGGTTTTCTTTTGAGAATTTGAATCATCTGGGCAATGCAAATATTGCATTTAAGCTCTAATGTGTGCCTCTTTCTGTTTTGCAGGAGGGAGATTGTAAGCATTGATGTAGTCGTTTTTGGTCAAGAGCCTCAGGTTGGAAATGGTACTACTTATTTTATCCTGTGTTTTTTTGTGCTTTGCAAAGCTTCCCCAGTTGTAGGTTGGCCACCCATTACTCCTCTCCCACAGGTGCTCTTCTCTTCCAGGAATTACTATAGTAAAACCCTAAAAGCATCTTCAACAGAAGAGAAGAAATGAGGAATTCATAGCAGTGGGCCATTTGATGGTCATTTTTAAGCGTATTCATCGCAAATTGTTTCTAAGGTAAGATTTCAAAGTACTTGTTGCATATTTAACTTCACCCGAGCTATTTTTCTAGGTCTTTTGGTGGGATTTTAGGAATTATAGCAAGAATTACAAGTGAAGTTCTATTTGACTTAGCTAGAATGCAATTGCATTAGTTTGTTCCTATGTTGCTACTCTATGAGCTGCATTATAGGCAACAACAAACCCAAAGCACAATCTAGGGTTTCAATAATTTGTGCTTTTTGTAGGGTTTATAGTTAGGGTAATTGCAGGTCCTAAGACTATGATCTTATCATCTCCTCTCGTGACAGCTACTCCAGACAACTCTATACTCTGCATGAAATTCTATTGCTCTGTTCTCTCTATTTGAAATTTTTGCCCTATTTTCAGTTTGGCAGCTTCTCTCCCATGTTCTTGATATGCTCAGGCAATAGAAATTTTCAAATTGCAGCCTCCCTATCCTAAGTCCCTCTTCCCATTTCCTGCAAAATCCTCTTGCTGGAAATGATCTCCACAGTAATGGTAGTCCTAACCGATTCTACAACTTCCTCTCGAACGCCGCAACTTTGGTGTGATATGTGGAGTTTAGATTGGCCAGATGAAGTACATGTCAAAAAGAAAGATAAACAAAGAGAGGTAGAGGTAGTTGTATTATTATCATGTAAAGACTCTTGAGCGTTGGACCATCTTTGTAAGTTTTTCTTCATAGATCGACTCTCCCTGCTACTGTTCATGGAATAAGGAACATAATCACAATCACCCTCCTTTTCCTGGTGATATTCCTCTCTCCTTTGCTTTGATAGAAGTCTATAGCCTGTTTGACAAATCTCATTTTAGCGTAGGCAAGGAGGATACCAACAAAGATTGTGGAGTCTGGCTTTTACACCGACCAATTGCATTTGCTTGTTTGTTTTAAAATCCTTTTAAGCAAATCGGTTTTGTGCATATCCTGCAATAATGGTAAGCCTTATAGTACAGTGGCTGCAACTAGACTCCCTTCCCCTGTTGTGGCATCCCCCTAACTCTCCAGGATCCCTTCTGTCTTCTTCTACTATTTCCTTTTCAATGTAGTTTATTTTTTCAAATTTTTCTTTTTGCTAAGTAGGCCCCTAGTTCAGGCCTCCTTCCACGAGGATGTGACAACGTTACAACTTATCAAAGACTAAAATTAAATAGTCATTATGTTGCTTCATGTCTGAATCTTATCAACTTTTATACATTGATAGATCAAAGCGGTGTATACCTTTCATATCCACAAAGCTATTTAAACCATTTATTTGAATGCCAACCAAATGTAGTCATTGATTGTTGTCTAAAATTAAGTAAATTTGGAGCTTCTCATGTGGTGACATCAACCAAATATATAATGCATTCACATAACTTAATTCGATCAATTTCTATAGATTAGCAAATGGCCCCTGGCATAACATTCGATGATCCATGGATATACTGCTACAATTGATTTCCAACAGTAATCAATCTAGACCATTTATGATAGTCAAATCTTAAACTACAGCTCAACCTTCTTAACTGGAAAAGTGGAGCAATTGCAATTTTAACTTGTAGCATGATCAATCAATGGACAAGTAGCAACCTTTTACTCTGATATTTATTTTAATTGTCTTCTAAGTATATAACAGATTTGAATTTTGATTGATATTTTTTATTTTGTTGGGTTTGACCTGGCTCTGACACTGTTAAATTTTTCATAGATGGTTCATAAATTGAACTTGGGGTGTCTTATTTACCACTTGGTTTTATACATTAAGCTTTATCTTAGCAAAGCAATGTGACTTCTTCACACAATGTTTTGTACTTAATAGACATTAAGGGAAGAGTCTTTGATGGGTTATTATCTTATTCAGCTACATTTTGCTTTAAATTATCAATGACAATTACATTTTTGGAATCTTGTCTTTGGTGTGTTTTGCATGACTTTGAGGCTCTCTGATATTTACCAAGGATCTGCTGTTAGCAACTTATAGACTGTGAATTTTTATGTGAAATATTGAGCTTAAATAAATCTACTTTGTTTTCTTAAATAGAGCGTATCTATCATTTTAAAATCAGGGTGTGGGGATGCCTCATTTTCATGTAGCCATTTTATGCTTTGACTTATTTATATATAAGCTACTGTACACGAGGATTTAGTTGCCCAAGCTTCTAAAGCATCTCTATTTCCTACTGATGTTAGGCTTGTTTTAACTTAATGTCAAATCAATTCAATTTTTGGTGTTAAAATTTGATTTCAAGTGATCTGCGAGGTTGGGGATATGGTTCATATCAAATATTTTCCAACTAAACCAGAGAAGCCACAAAAAAAAAGAGCAGCAGCAGCTAGAAGAAGAGGAAAAAATTTGTTGAAAATAACCTGAATCAAGAGATGACTATCTTGATCATAGCAATTATATTTTATCGTGTATGAAGATTTGAGTTGTTATTCTTAGGGAGCGTATGTCTTCTATAATGCCTGTGTATACGATCCTTTTTAATGACATTGTATTGCAGATCCTTTTTAATGGCATTGTATTGTAAAACCATGAACAAATTATAAACTAATCTATTTAATTCTTTAAACTAACATGAACAACATTATGCCTCTTGGAAGCTATACAATTTTTAAATTTATAGGTTTGCTCATGTTTTCTTATCTATAGATTGGTAGTCTTTGATTATTTCTTCTTGAGAGCACACACTCTATCTTTCAGTACCTTAAATGAGCAATCAAAAGTATGACAATGATCTAATCCAAAACTAGAGAATGACTGGTCTCTGTGTTTATGCAATATCTGTGAACCAACCAAGGACGCTATGCCTAGGTAGCATGCTCTTTAGATAGACACGAAAATTTGTAAATGGGAAACCGTTTGTCAAGTGAAGTACAGACAAATTTCATAAAAGGGCCTAAGTAAATCATAAGATATTGTGCTACTGAGTTAAGTTTGGACTTTGCAACGAAAGGTAACCCAACAAAAATTATACACTCATATAGAAACACTGATAAAAAGACATCAGAACATGCATTTCATTATGCAAGTGGTGAAGAATCAAGACAAAACGATACATGAAAAATTATAATTATTCTAACACCTCTGAAAAAAAATCATCATCTTCCTAAAGAATTTCTGATACTTACTGACCTTTTAACTCCATCTTTTATGACTAGTGAAACCCTCAGTTTTGATTTAGAGCCATTCCTCAAACATCATGGTCATTTGATTGTTTACCTCTCACACTCAGTCTTCCATATTTTAAGTGTAAGGATTCTCGCTGAGATTGGGAAATCTTTGATGGGGCCAAAATGGGATCTTCGGAATGGGCTACTTAATATGTTTCCTGCAAGCTCTGCCCATTTTTGTTGGCATTGATAACAACATGAAATAATTCATGCAAAAACTTGAGCTAAGTTAGTATTAATTAGATACCAGCTATTGTTGATACTCTAAATGTGATGGCTACCAGCGCTGTCTTCACATATAGTGAATTACAGAGGTCAGAACATCTTCAAAATTTGAACTTCTTACATCCTTCTTCACAACTTTATACATTTTTCATAATATTTCTTCAAATTTTATTTTTTTAATTAAACTGGCTCTTGAATTTTAAAGACCAAGATGTGGAGGCATAGATGAGTTATGTGAACTGTTTGACTGAATCTCTAAAAGAAATGTGGTCTCCTGCAATGCCATGATTGCATGATAAGATTAAGAACAACTGAATTGGGCAAGCATGCAAAACGTGGAAGTAAGACAATTAACTGAAACTATCTGACAAAATCCCTCAAGAAAATATTATCTCATGAATTCGTTGATTGCACAATAAAATTTTGTGTAAGAGAGTAGAACTTACACGATGATGCAATTGGCAGGTGTAACAACTATATCCTCATCCTCTGTGCGTCCAACCAAAATACAAGCTTTCTCCCACCGGGGATGAATGTCCATCAAAGGTGTTCAGGATCTCCTCCCCTCATTATTTTTTTTATAGATGTCTTGGTTAAAAATGCATCGATCAACATGTATGTTGAAGGTGGAAGCACATACAAGGCACGTGGACTCCTACGTATTGCATGCAAAATGTGGAAGCGCTAATCCGTTTCAACATGTGGAAGAGGCCAAATAACTTAGATACTTTTCTAGTTGGGTCAATCATTTAGGTTTTTTACCCTTTGGAACATGGTTTGATTCATCTTTTGTGAGACTAGATCATTTTAATTAGTAGCTTTCTATCGCCCTCGTTTAAAAGCCAAAATTTGTGTGCCCTCAAGATGTGCTAAATTAATTACTCGACAACTTTATACCATGTTAGTGGAATACTAAATTAATTACCGGCAACTTTATGAATGCTAAACTAATTACCCCACAACTTTCTACACATTCCTTAAAAATTAGAAAAAAATAGCGTTAGGTAGCAATTTTCTGCCCTATTTTATAAATTATAAAATTTCTACCAACATTTGATTTTAACACTTTATTTTAGCTTTTTAAGATAATTCTTATTTGAATTAAAGATCAACATTGTTGGTTTTGGATTTATATTTTTACACTCTTTAGAGTAAAATTTTCTTTCAAGCAACTTTTTTCATCTTTGACTTTAAATTATATGACGCCACATATTTCTTTAGATGAAATTTTCTTCTATTTGAATTTTTGATATTGGTTGAGTGAATAAACACTCTATCACATATGGTGTCTTATTTATGCAACGCTCATTAGCTATTCTATCCTCTATTATTTTGACGTGAAAAATTTAGTATCTCAATTTTTGAAATTTTCGCCACATATTTCTTCAGATGAAATTTTCTTCTATCTGAATTTTTGATATTGGTTGAGTGAATAAACACTCTATGGCATATGGTGTCTTATTATGCAACGCTCATTAGCTATTATATCCTTTATTATTTTGACGTCAAAAATTTAGTATCTCAAGATTTACTTGTGACTAGTTGGGTTGAGGAATGTATAAGTAACTGTTGTAGAATTTGGACAATCTAGTCAACTTTATTTTTATTTTCCTTTGGACTGTATGTTCAACCAAATTTATACCATTCCAAAGTGAGAAATAGCCTTAATAGGATAAAGCTAAACACCACAACCAACATGATGGCACAAGCTCACACTGATAATTAACTACTATTCTTTTATCCACTTTCTGCTTTGAATCAACATGTTTGCATTCATCAGCATGATTAGTATGTAATGATGCTTTTATACTCTAATCTTCATGCATTGGGAGCTTCTCATATCAAGCTAGACTGCCAAAAGTTGTGATTGTTCACTTCTCTTGCTTTTTTTTTAATTAATTTGAATTTTTCTAATTGATTGCACATGCTATTTCACTTAGCACATGGCATAGCCTACATGCAACTAACAATAATAAAACTAAAAACATATTCAATCTAACAAGGCGGTACACAAATCCAAAATTGGTTTAATAAGTTGCATAAATAGACCTGAAATCCTTACCATAAAGTGTAGCTTTTCATTCTTTATGTGGCAACATCACTCCTAAAGCATACCATACTCTGTTTTAATGCCTTATCACTTCCTTGAATGACTTGATACTTATTGTTTTTGATATTATGCATTATATTGTACATTTTGGTAATCGAGGAATGAGCAAGTATTGCCCTGCTACTTTTTTTCAATTGCCTAATTTGCATTTTTTTTTATGGCATAATTGACATAGTAATCTAAAAACTTTGGGTGGATTTTACCTTTGAGTGCAAATGTGTTAATTGTGAGGTTCTTCTTCAACTTCTCAATTTATTTATATAGTTTTAAGTGATTTGCTTATCCATGTCTAGCATTGCAAATCTTTAAACATTATAGAACATCATGTTTTGCTTTCGACTTCCATTTTTATTTTGTACTTGATCTATTTCATTTTTTAAAAGTTTTATAAGTCCTAATAAGTTTTTAGGAATTTAGGCTTTACTTTTATCAGACCAGACTAGTGGCAAATATTAAATCCAATTCTATATGCCTTAGAGCCCTTTCAGAAAAAAAATTGTACATGACCATAAAAGCTATATTTAAACAAAACTAAAGGTAGTTGAAATTCTAAGTTTGGTCACTACTTTTTTTTATCTTCTTTCTCCTCTAAATCAAAATGCATCATGCTCTCCGGCAGGAACTCGACGCTTGCGTCACTTGTTTTATTTTATTTTTTTGAGTGATTTTTGTTAATTTGACATGAGAACATTCCTATATGAATTAGATGACATATTTTATTTTGAATAGGTTTATTTTATTTTTTATTTTTTTAATGTTTGATGTTCCTTTAATTTTTAATATAAAAGTTAAAATTTTAGTTTTAATAAAGTTTATCTTTATTTTTAATATTTTATTTGAAATACAATTTTAAGTTTTAAAATTTAATTTATTTAATATTTTAATTCTATTTACAATCAAAATTATTAATTATATCTTTTAGTTACATTTTTTATTAATATTTCAATTTTAATAGAATAAAAAATAGTTTTTTAATTTATTTAATCATTTATTAATTTAAGAGGTTTATTATTTATTATTAATTAAAAAATTATGTTTATTAATATTTGGATTTTGATATATTTTGACTTTGCATTTAATTTATTTCAATTAAGATTTAAGTTTGAAATTTATTTTTATTTTTTTTATGTCACACCCCACAACTCATCCCATAAGAAATTTATGTCATTTTATCAAATGAAATAATAATTAAAAATTATAAGAATTAATTAAATTTATAATTATGTCTTATTAAAAGTCGAATTATTTTAAAATAATTCTATTTTAAATTTTAATTTTAATTTATATAGTAAAATAAATTCCAAACATAAAATCTAAATTAAAACATATAGAGTGAGAAAGAGAGAAGCTAACACATGTCCATGGGGACTTATGCTCGAGGTAACATGTAATTTGATTAAGGATATGATAATTCACCTTTAAAACCTCTTTAGTGTACCCATTGCATACTTAAGGAGGAAAATAGAGAAAGAGATAAAGAAATAAAATAGAGATAAAGAGAAATAGAAAGATATACAAGGAGATATAGAGAGATAAAAGAGAGATTAGATACAAAGAAAGAGGCAAAAATATAGAGGAATAAAAAGGGAGAGAAAAAAGATAGAGATGGGTGTTGGGTGTTGAAGCCCAATGATCAACCTTGTTTTTCACTCCAAGTGAATGTGTCTCTTCTCTTTCCTATTTGAAGGCTTATCCATACTGGATCTTGTATCAATTCATTGTTTATGCTAATTTTATGTTGTTGCAACTTGTATTTGAAAACAAAGATTAATAAAATCAATTCCCTTGCTTCAAAGTGGATGTAGCCAAATTGGTGAACCACTATAAATCTATGTGTCTTCATGTTCATGAATTGTTTTCGATTTTGATTTTATTTTCTGCAATCTTTTCATTTAGTCTACAATTGGTATCATGGAGGAATGGGAAAGTCTTGCTAGGTGATGGGGTGGGTTCTATTTGTTTTTTGATGGGTTGTTATTTTGTTATCTTTGTGCTATTTCTATGAACGATTTATTTGTTAACACTAGTTTATTTTATTAATTTTGATATGATGAACTCTGGCCCATAGGGCTCTTCATGTTAAGGGTTTTGCACCTTGTAAATGCAACTTATTTTATAAAAAACAATTGGTATCAAAGCTTGGTGAATTAGTTATTTGAGAATTGTGATAATCTCTAGGAAACGGAAGAAGCAGATAAATGGAAGATCGAGAAATTCTCTAGGAAGAATTTTTTATTGTGGAAAGTGTAGATGGAGTCTTTGTTGATTAGAGGAGATCTCTCGCTCACGTTGGAAGGAAAAGTGAAGAAACCAATTGTGATGTCAGATGAGGATTGAGAGAGGTTAGACAAGAAAGCGAGAGCTACGATTATTCTTTCATTATCCATCAATTTCCTCTTCAAAATCACAACAAAGAAGACCTCGAAAGAGTTGTGGGACGAATTAACAAACATGTATGAGATGGATTCAAATTCAAACAAAGTTTACCTCATGAAAAAGCTATATAATCTAAAAATGAAGGAAGGTGGAATCATGTCAAATCATTTGAACGAATTCAATACTTTAATTAGTCAATTGGTTTTGGTAAATATCATTTTGGATGATGAAATAAAATCCATCGTATTGGTGTGTTCTCTTCCAAATATGGGAAGGAGTTGTCATGGCAATCAACACCTTCGTATTCAAGAAAACAAAACTCAAGTTTGATGATGTTGTTGCAACTCTTCTCAGTGAAGATATGTGAAGGAAAAATCAAGGAACCATATCTAGTGATGCCTCAATTTTTGGTAATAGAAGGAGACACCAAGAAAGGGGTAGAAATAACCATAGAAGAAGATCAAAATCAACGAAAAGATCAATGTCAAGAGGTAGAAATGGAGGTTGTTGGTTTTGCGGAAAAGAAGGCCATATGAAGAAGAATTATTGGTCATACGAAAAGGTACAAAAACCAATCAAAGGACAATGAAGTGAACACCACATATAAAAAATATGAAGGTGTTCTAGTCTTTTCAACATGTGAAACTACAACAGATTTGTGGGTGTTGGATTCCAATGCATCCTTCCACTCAACCTCATGCCGGGAAGCCTTCTAAAATTATCAAGGTAGATTTGGTAAAGTATATCTTGGTGATAACAATACATGTGAAATTATTGGCCAAGATGATGTGATGTTGAATTTGAAGAATGGAAACAAGTGGTTGTTGTGTGATGTAAGACATGTTCTAGAGTTAAAAAGAAATTTGATTTTTGTGGGACAACTTGATTCTCAAGGATGTAGCATCACATTTTCTTCAAATTCATGGAAGGTGACCAAAGGGGCATTAGTGGTTGCAAGGGGTAGCAAATTGGGCACATTATATGTGCTAGATAGTCTTGCTAAAGTGGGAGCAGTGATGACACTTGTGGACAGTGAAGCAGAACTATGGCATAGAAGGCTCAAGCACATGAGCAAGGGGCTTGAAATCTTGCTCAAAAGGGAAAATATTTTGGGATTAAAATATGAGGATTTGGCCTATGTGAGCATTGTTTATATGGAAAACGGAGGCGGATTTGTTTCTCAAAGATTGAACATGACAAAAAGATAAGGCCTTTGGAGCTTGTGCACTCCAATGTGTTCAATCCTACAGAGGTAACCTCATATAGAGGAAGGAGCCAATTATTTTGTTACATTCATTGATGATTTCACTTGAAAGATATGGATTTATATGCTCAATAGGAAATATGAAGTTTTTACCAAATTCAAGCTTTTTAGCTATTGTTGAAAACCAAATGAGGAACAAGGTTAAATGTTTGAAAGCAAATAATGGGGGTGAATTTTTTTCTTTGGAATTTTATGGTTATTGTGCAAATAATGGTATTTAACATTTAAAGTTGTATCATTCATGCCTCAAGAGAATGGCGCAATTGAGAGGTTGAACCACACAATTCTAGAGTGGGCTTAGAGCATGCTCTCTAATACAAGTTTGTGCAAAGAGTTTTGGGCAGAAGCGGTTAATAAAATAGTGTACTTGATTATTCACAACCCCTCTTCTTGATTAGATTTTGACACTCTTGAGGAGACATGGATTGGAAGGTGAATTTCTTGCAATCATCTATAGGTTTTGGTTGCAAAGCTTTTGTTCATGTTCTGAAAGAGAAGTGAACAAAGTTGGACTTCAAATCTAAGCAGTGTATTTTTTCGGGTATGGAGAAGATCAATATGGCTTTAGATTGTGGAATCCGGTCACGAATAAACTGATTCACAGTTGAAATGTTGTCTTCAATGAAAAGGAACTTCCAAGTTTGCACAAACAAGGGTCATTAGTGAATGAGTATGTGTCTGTTGATATTGACAGTGGAAGCAATTCATAGTTTTCATATCCAAAATTGGTTTCAACTATGCCTCAATAGCACACTAGTAACACCCAGGTTGGAGGAAATTTGTAGCCATCATTTCATTCACTGTATGGTGTCCCTGCTTCTCTAGTAGTTAATCCAAACTTACAAGAAGAAATTATATCTTCCTGTGCCAATATTTATGTTCCAAATTCATCACATGAAGCTCCCTGTGAGGCACATTCACACTTAAATTCTACGTTGCCTTTTCAAAATTTTGCACTCCCATTGCATGAGGTATATTCACTGCCATTTGATTTTTGAATCTTTAAATCTACCATCAAATACTCCTATGCATGAGTCTTTTTCATCACGTGAGGATTCTCTACATGTTCAAATATCCATACAAGAGGAAATGATAATACTAAGCTCAATTTCTACACTAATTTTATCCTTTCCTGCTCGCACCCCTGTTTCAATATCTATGCAACCTTTACTAACACATTCTCTACCCACTCAAATCCTTAAGGAACCCGTTTATACCTTTTCCCAATGACCGCATGTGTAGTCTTCAGTTCATTGTGTGAGACTTGTTCACAGTCTAAAATTTCATTGTTGTTGCCATCACAACCTTTGAATAATGAATTTTTACCTATGAATGCACATGATTTTGATCTACAAAATAAAAAAAGTTACCTGCAGCCTGCTAGGAGGAGTTAATCCCACACGACCCTCAAAATATTTTCCTCTACCATCTAAGTTTGTTTACACTCCTCCACAACCTCTTGCAATGTCCACACAACCATTGTCAAATTCAGATATGTACTACATAAAGAGTGTGGTTGGGAATGTTAGTCAATTATTAAATTTTTATTATTATGAAGCATACACTCCACAAATTTTGACTGATATACAACCCTCTAATAATGCATTATAGTTGCAACTCTTGTAGAGGTAAAATGTTGGAGATAACTTGTAGGAACAAGGTAATGTGCAAGAAGTAGTTCCTCAAGTGTAGAGGTCTACCCGAGAGTGTCGAGCTCTGGAAAAATTTGATGATTATCAATTATTAATTTCAGATCAATTAGATCTTGTAACCTTCAAAGAAGATTGAAAATATATCAACTGAGAGAAGTGGTTGGATGCAATGCAAGAGGAAATGGATTCGTTGATGGAAAATCACACCTGGGACATGGTGAAGCTTCCACCCAATCAGAGAGCATTGGAGAATTGATGGGTGTACAGATTGAAAGAGGAAGGAGGCATGAGACAATATCGGGCAAGATTGGTAGTCAAGGGTTATGATCAAAAAAAGGGGATTGATTTCAATGAGATATTCTCACTAGTGGTGAAGATGACTACTATTAGAGCAGTTTTGGGTTTGGCAACAGTGTATGATCTTGAGTTGGAACAACTTGATGTGAAGATTGTGTTTCTACATGGTGATATAGAAGAGGAGTTGTATATGCATCAACCTAAAGGTTTTGAGCAACAAGGTAAAGAAGATTTATATTGCAGGTTGAGGAGGAGTTTGTATGGGCTCAAGCAAGCCCCATGATAGTGGTACCTTAAGTTTGATTCTTTCATGGCTAAGCAACACTTCACACATTGTGAATCTGATCTGTGTATTTATTATAAGGTATTGAATAATGGTGAATTTTTTTATTGTTGCTCTATGTTGATGATGTGCTTGTAACGGGTACTAGCATGAGACTTGTTCGTGATTTGGAACAAAAGTTAGCTCAAAATTTTGCAATGAAATATTTAGGGGCAGCAAAGAGGATATTTGGTATGACCATAATACATGATAGATATAAGAGGGAAATCAAATTGTCACAAGAAAAACATATTGACAAAGTGTTGGAAAAATTTAACATGAAGGGTCCTAAGCCTGTAAGCATTCCACTTGCAAATCACTTTTGTTTGTCATCTAAAATGTGCCCCAAAACACCTCATAATCAAGAAAACATGAAGGGTATTCCTTATTCATCAGTTGTTGGGAGTCTTATGTATGCAATAGTGTGCACTCATCTGGACATTGCCCATAAAGTGGGAGTAGTGAGTAGCTTTGAGCAATCCAAGCAAGACTCATTAGGAAACAGTGAAGTGGATACTAAGGTATTTAAAAGGTACTTCAAATTGTGTTTTGTGTTTTGGAGACAAAGATGCACAACTACGAGGTTATGTTGACTTTTATATTGTTGGAGCCTTGGACAAATGAAGGTCTATAATAGGTTATGTGTTCACATTTTTCAGGGTAGTGATTAGTTGGGTTTCATAGTTGCAACAAGTGGTTGCGCTCTCCACTACCAAGGCTGAATATATTGTACTCACTAGAGGGTGAAGGAGATGATTTGTTTGTAGTGACTGTTGGGTGAGTTGGGTTTCAAACAAAATGTTTTCATTCTCTTTTGTGATAACAACAATGCTATTCACTTGGAAAATAACTCAACCTTTCATAATTTAACCAAGCATATTGGGTTGCATTATCACTTCATCCAGAATGTACTTGAATAATGCAAGCTGAAAGTGGAGAAAATTGACACAAAGGTGAATCCAGGGCATGCAATGATAAAGATAGTACCACAGGAGAAGTTTGAATTTTGTAGGAATTCTCTTGACATTGTCAAGATGTGACAATAGGGGTGAAGTAGGGGAATATCTTTGAGTTTGCAGCAGACGTTGGACTTCAAGTGGGAGATTGTTGGGTGTTGAAGCCCAATGGTCAGCCTTGTTTTTCCCTCCAAGTGAATGTGTCTCCACTTTCCTATTCAAAGGCTTATCCATATTGGATAATGTATTTTTCTAATTCAATGTTATTGGTTATTTTATGTTGTTGTGGCTTATTTTAAAACAAAGATTAATAAAATCAATTCCCCTAATTCAAAGTGGATATAACCGAATTGGTGAACCACTATAAATCTTTGAGTCTTCGTGTTTGTGAATTGTTTTCAATTTTGATTTTATTTTCTGCAATATTTTCATTTAGTCTGCAATAATTTCAATAATAGAAAGAGATGGAGAGAAAAAGAGAGAAGTGGAGAGAAGTATCATAGATATAGTCACATAAAGAGAGGGATAATAGAGATAAAAAGATAAAGATAAATAGATGGAGGCAAATATATATAGAGGTACATAGAGCAAGAGATAAAGAGAGAAAGGGAGGAGAGAGGGGGAGATAAATAGGGATAGCAAAAAAGAGTAAAGAGAAGAGAGATAGGGAGATAGAAAGAGATAGAGGGAGAAAAAAACTGAAAGATATAGATAGAGGAAAAGATAAGGGAAGACAAATCTAGAGATAAATAGTAGAGAGAGAGAAAGAGAGAGATTGAGAGATTAAAAAATATAGAGATAGAGAGGGAGATAGAGATATAAAGATATCTCTCTTTCTTTCTTTTCCTATCCCTCTCTATATGTATCACCTCATATGTACCTCTCCCTATCTCTCTTTTTCTCTCTCTCTCTATATATATATCACTCTCTTTACCTCTCTATATAACTCTCTATCTCTATCTTTCTATCCTTCCATCTCTTCCTCTCTTTTTGTATCTCCCTATTTCTATCTCTATTTCTCTCTCCCTCTCTCTCTCCATCTCCATCTCCATCTCCATCCCTATCTTTCTCCATATCTCTGTCACCTATCTCTATCCACTTACCTCTCCCTACATCTCTCTATCTTTCCCATCCATCTTTCCCACATCTCTATCTCTCCCTCTTTGTATCCATATATCTTTCTCCCTCTCTCCTTCTCACTCTCTCTTTCTATATCTCTCTACTTCTCTATCCTCTCTCTACTCTCTCACACACACACACACACAAACCTTGTTTATCCCATATGTCTATCTCTATATCTCTCTCACTCTCTCACACACACCCTATTTATCTCTCCTTATCTCTATCTCTATCTCTCCCACCATTTCTCTATCTCTCTCTCCCTCTCTCTCTATTACTTGTCTTTATCACCTACTTTATCTCTCACTCTAGCCCCCTTTATTTCTATCTTCCAATCACTCCCTCTTCCTCCCTATGTATCTCTCTCTCCCTCTCTCTCTCTATCTCTCTTATTTACTCCATATCTCTTAATATCTCTCTCTATATATCCCTCTCTTCCTCTCTATATATCACTTCCTATATATTTTGAAACATAGAAAAATAGGTGAGGTGATTGATTAATATGGAATGGGAAAATGCACATATCTTCCTATTTTCATTAGGAAAAAGAGATCCCCAAAGGGTAAGATTGACTTTCAAGCCCTAGGTGATTCAACCTTAATGGAGATCTTGTTGTTTTCCTTATGCAAAGAAGGGTTGAAATCTGCTTGAACATCACTTTGGGGAGAAAAACTAAAAATAGTAAATAGACTCAATTATGCAATGTGCAACTTGGATCATCAATTTAAAGCATAATAGAAACAAAAACAATCAAACTTTGACAGATTTGAGAAGGTTAAGATATCAAAAATCTATCATCAAAATATGTTGTTGACTGTCCTCTTGAGACAGATTCACCCTAGGGCGAATGGGTCTTTCTACAGGGATCCAAAATCTATTTTGACAATCCTTTGCTCTTGGATCTGCACTCTTGATTCCTTTGGGTTTCACAATTAGAAAGTTAGAATTAAATTTTGTGAGTTTTTGTGGCTTGACAACTTTAACAACTTTGCAAAATTGCACTTTTGATCAATCTTCAATCCTTCTTCAACCTAATATTTGCACATACACAAGAGATAAAAAAATGTTTTTTGGTGAATGAGGGTTTTCCTTGGTCAAAACCCATTTTGGTAATTAAACGTTGAAATAAAATGAAACATGAATGGAAGGAATGATGAATGAACAATGCTATATTGCAACGCACCAAACCCTTGAATAAAAACCCTTACAGGATTGAAGTCTAATACATTTCTCCAAGATCTTGATCTTGCATGAAATGGCTTGATTGGATGTTGATCTTGATGCTTGAATTGATGCTTAAATGCTTGAAACTGTAGACATGCAAAATTAGCATTATGCATTCATCAAGTAAATCAGGCTTCATGTGCATCCACTCATTCAGTTAATCAGGTTCACCTTCATCCATTCATCAGGTAATCTCATTAATCTCCTAAGGTCATTTATTTAAAATCAAATAAACATTATCATCAACCCTTTTAATCAAATAAATCAAACATCCATCATAATGCATTTCCATCCTTTCTGATTTAAATAAATCAAATATTTATCTCAAAAAGGTCAAAACATCCTAATCATCATCCTAGCTAATTAATCCTGATTAAATGCTAATCCTCACCACTTGCATTCTCTAGATTATGCCACTTGCACAAATAAATCAATTTATTGATTTATTAAAACCCTCATTTTCACTCAACATGGCCCTCAAGTTTGAAAATCATGACAAGTTGATTTGTCCCTCCAACATAGCATTTATTGCTCTTTTTCTTGTCCCCCTCTCTAAATTTATTGCAAAATTTGAATTCAAATTATCCCTCTCATGGGCACTCTTCCCAAATCTTGCACATGCATCAACCACTCACCACTTGACAAGTGTCTTCCTCTCATTTGTCCAATCTTAGTCCCACATCCTCCATGTTTGGCACTCTTAGCATTTGAAAATCTACAAATAGAGGCTTCATCCTCAAGAAAATCCTCCACAACTTGATGCAAAGTCACTCTCTTAAACTAAGAGCTAATTTTGTCCATTTATCATCTCCATCTTCATAGCAATTTCATCACTAGCTTATCTATCAAGGATTGGGAAAGGGCTTCTTTCCATAGAAGCACCAATCCAATATGAGATATTATTTTCTTCATGTTTTGTTGTATGCATTCAACTAGTTTATCTAATCTTTTGTTGTTTTGATTGTATCATGAAACATGTTGATTTATTTCATATGGATGTTGAAGGTTTTCTTTGTTTGAATACAAATCATACTTGTTTATGTTAGTTTTTTAACCAAATTGCAGATTTTGATGTCCTACAATTGGCGCTAGAGGGAGGGCGGATCACTAAGATGCTCTTATATTATTTCTACAATGATTAGTGATTGTAGTAACCTAACTGTTATTATGATAAATCAATATCATTCATATAAGAACACATTGGGCTATACATTACATGTCCTCAGATAATCAATATCTTTGTGACAGCGTGCTATCTTGCTCTATTGACATTTTGATATAAGTATCTTGTAGAGCAATAAGTTACATTGCGCATCTCGTCTTCTTTTCTATCTCATAAATGTTGTGCACTGATATTAAGTATTTCATTGACTTTATTGGATCTACCCACTATCTTTCACCTATTCACTTAGTTTGAAATTTGCAGATTTTTGAGCCTATACTTGCACTTTCATATGCATTTCTCATGCCTAAAGTATGCGCAGCAACCCACTATAGATAAAAAGTGTGTAACCAGACACATTATAGACAGATTGTAGAGCATCTATTGGACAATACCATTGCATTTTTTTGAATCTGTTTATCGTAAGTTATGTTAGGGAATCGGGAAAAGATCGGCATCTCTAAACTCTTCAAGAGATACGACCTTTTATCACAATGTAGGTGACTGATTAATGAGAAAGTGAAGCCATGTCATTAAACTTTAGACATCACCCACGATTAGACTTCAAAGGACAAGTCGTGTCATGTTTGGCCAACTTGATAGGCTTTTAGTTAGTTTCCTTTTAATGATGAGAGCAAGTCTGCAAGTTGAGGTAACAACTATTGATTACTCCTCTAACTATTGATCAATAATGTGCAGATCATTATGGGGGAGTAGGCTGAGTTAATGATGTTGTTGAGAATCAAGACAATGAAAAGCCATCTTGCCAGCCCAAGTCAAAGTTTTGTTGAACCCAATTAATCCAAGCTTTGTGTGTAACCTGTAACCATTGCATTCATGAAACCGCATTCTCTAAAGCTTTCTGTCAAACAGCTCACATACCTTGTCTGCGCCTAACAGTCCTTCTAGGGATTTTGTCAGATAGTTTGAATGGAATATGCTTCCCATAATTTACTCATTTTGGATTGCTTTAACTGCTATTAATGTCATTCCTGCTTCAGATACTGCTATTGATGTGATTAGAAAATCCAAGTCGCGTGCCCAAGACTGTGGAATATGGCTTTACACCTGCAAATTGCATTACATTGAACGTTTCTTCTTGGGGCGCGTCCTTTACACCTTTTGGTTGCAATAAATGAAAGAAACTTTTATGTGCTATTTTGTACGCCGGGAAAATGCATTTACTTGAAAGTTTTTTTTATGAATTCATCTTTTTGTGCAGCTCCCACAAATCATTGCATTTTAAACAAGGTTGTGGAATTCTGTTTTACACCTGCGTAATAGCATTGGCTTGAAAGTAGTTTCTAAAAACTATTTTTCTGCTATAGGCGTGACCTTTTTTCCTTTCCAACTACCTTTGTTTGAGAGTATTTATGAGCACTTGTTGATATCATTTGAAAATTGTGCCTTTTCCAATCCACACGTTGTCAAAAGCTATAGAGTTCAGCCTTGCACTAGCCAAATGCATTTGCTTGAAATCCTTTTAACACCGTTGTCCGTTGTCATTTAATATGCATTTGCTTGGAAGTTTCTCACAACTTTTTTAGGCACTGTAATAACTTCCCTCAGCTTAAATTCAACTCCAGCGATAGGTGCGCTATCATTTGCACGACTGGCATCCCATGAATGACATATTTTTGAGGCTTGAAGCTAGTAAAAGCTACAAAACTTAACTTTACACCTACGCATACACTTGCAAGTTTCAAAAATCTTACTTGCCAATTATGTTAAGTCTTTGAAAGCTATTAATTACTTTCAACTTGGACAGGGTGTTTTTGTTTTTATTTGTTTTGTTTTGTGTTCTTTAAAATATTTATGATAATAGAGAATAGGACGACTGTAGACATCGTCATAAGCTGATAATAATTTTGAATGCAACAAAATCTTTAAAGAAGATGCGCCTGGACTAATATCATTCAATTTTGTCTCTATCACTGTCTTATAGGAAGGAGAAGTCTTGGGCACTTGCTTCAACAATTAATGATCAATTCAAGACTCCATGAGAATGCGTTAATGAAGATCTTCTTAGAAATTGGTCACAGATAGCAGAGAAGAGAGCAAAGTTTGCATACTTCCATTAAAACATTATGACACAGGTGTTACCTAGGAAACATGCACAGAAGGGAACACTTGGCTGGAATTAAAAGTAGAAATTGACATTGAGAGCAATAAATGTTAGGCAAGACAGTGACAACTAAGTTCAAGTTTGGAAAAGGAAGTTGATTTTTTTATTTTTATTTATTTTTATGACTTGAGCTAAAAGAAATGAAAGATATATTCTTTGAATTTTCCACGTTGTTACTGTCATTATAAGCTATCTTTTAATATTCTTAATAACTTTCTATTGATATCTAGAGAGTTCGCTAACTACTCAATTCATGATCATCTATCATCAAGTGATAAAAAAATCAAGGAAACAAACAAATTTTCCTTGATAATTTGGGGAATCAAACAACACAAAAAAATTGGTCTTATTTCTGTTATGGCTTATTTTGTTTTTATGTGGCCTCTTTCACATTAAACTAAATATTATTTGTTATCGTTTTGTGATGTTTGTAGGTGAAGGTGAACATTAAAACCGAACGTTGGAATTGGGCGAAAAATAAAAGCAAGATCAAAGTTAAGGATTTGGGCATTGAAATGTGAAAGTCATAAAGCATTTTTAAATGCTTTGAGCTTCCGTTGCACACTTTAATTTTCTATCTTAGGCGAACTCATTTTTTTTTGGGCTCTCAAACAAACATAGCAAAAAAATTTCAATTTTCATGGCAAGGGGCTTAAAATGGATCTTAGAGCAAATCTACTAGATTTCGTTTAAGGATAAACAAATTGAACAAGCAACTTCACACTTCATCTTGGCGCTTTAAAACGAATTCATCATTGCTTTGAGGCTTAAAATGAACATGTGTTTTTTGTGTTTTGTAATCTCTTATCCAAAGTAATCTCATCTAAAAAGGCGTATGCACTTCTCTCGCGCTTCACGGCGAACTTGAGAACCAAAATTCTTTTTGATGACATTAAGTTGCATAAAAGATTGCCTCCACACTTCAATTTGGGTATAAAATTGAACAAAACACTTTGCGAGTGTGAGTTAGGTATATCGCATGTGTTCTCCCTTTGTTTCTAAATGAAGGTCGATTGAACTACGGATGTGCTTGCTCGCTATTGTTTACCTTTAGAGGGGCCTGCCTAAGAGACACATCTGAAAGGAGAACTCGAAGGTGACTCCAACCGGTTTTTCATTCGGACCGGTATATAAATGGATAAGACTAAACTGTCAAATCCTCATGGTATGTAGGCCTTAGTCGTACAGTGTCTTTCAGAATGGGGTACTACCGTAAAACGTATAAGAGCCCCTAGTAGGATTGATTAAAGCCTTTAGTGGCTTGTTGGATGCTCGCAAGGTGCCATGTCCCCGATGTTGTTTCATTAAGAACCTTGTTTGTAGTTGCCATCCAGTCCATCCAACGAGTTTATTGAAGTGGTGCATTGGAACTTAGATTCCAAGAAGTTACTTGCCATGTCCGATCTTGGTTGAAATATAGAGGTTAAGACTTCATTCTTAACATACCTTTATATTTTATCCTTGGTTGCATGTGAAATCATCTCTTCTACTATGAAGGGCATGAGGCAAGCCCACCAAGAAAAACGTACCAATTGAGCTAGGATGTTACATTGCTTGTTTGAAAACACAGTGCTTTATTCAAAAACATTTGCAAACAAACATTCAACATGATCCTCAAAATTTCAAACCCCTTAGTTAGAGCAAATACCTTTGACAAAACCCAAGAACTATTGCTTACCCTAGGGATTATGTCCTTGGAGGTTTCTAAGTAATTGGTTTTACATCTTAATTTGCTCTTACAAAGGTCAACATTAGGCAACCCTTGTTCTGATTTCTTGGAACTTCCACATAGCACTTTGTGGGATGAAAAGAAGTTGTGACATTGGACATTCAGTTTGAAACATAATCAAGTGTATGTTTTTGGTAAAAAAAATCCATTAAAGCAAAGATAACAAATTTGACACCACACATGTGCTTGTTTATCTTTTTATCGTCTTTCGAGAAAACATTGGTATTTTGGGTTTGAATTACTCTTAGAGAAAAGCATGTTCTTCACTATCTTGGCCTAGTAAACAAAGTCTCTCTAAGTCTTTTAGGATCAAATCAAACACGTCACTCATCCCAAACACTTATCAAAATCCATACCACCAAACAACTTTGGAACTTTGGAAACATCATTCTAGACTTGGGTAAATCATCAAAATCAAAATCACCTTGTTTAGTTAGGAGTATGAGAATGCATCCTTTCTCATACCTCTAGTTAAATTAGCACCCCTTTGAACAAGTTTATCCTAAAGATCACATCCAACATCTTAGGGTTTACAAGTTCATCATCCAAATCAAACTAATCAAAATCAAACCCTAAGTCTAGCATTGATCCAAAGTCCCTAAACGTTCAACACTCATATCATTTACACCTTTCGTCCTTCATCTTGTAATTAGTCCTAAGAACCTTAGAGGTCACTTTTACGACAAGGTCAAAACACAAGAGGAACATGGAATATAAACTTGATCCATACATCTCGAGTAATCCAAATCAATTGAATCTTCAAAGCCTTACAATTCTGATTGATTATCAAAACTCACACTTATACAATCCATACATGGGACCATTACCTTCGACAAATGTCAATAGAACAACAAGTGTGAGTATGCCCAAATCAAAGATTGGAACACATTTCCCAATGGTAAATCCAAGTCCAAACCTACAAATCCACCAACCGAACAATCAATGCATGAGCCTTCAAACGAACAATGTCATCCCAAAGGAGAATATACCAAGCACAAGTTTCTGAAACATGAATCCGGAAAACTTTGGGATGGATACATTTGCAAATCATACGAATATTCCAAGCATGAACAATGGTCAATTTCAACCTATCATGCCAAATCTAAGTGTCGTCCCAAATCAAAACATTGTCCAAAATTGAACACAAGTACACACTCCAAATCTGCTTAAAAAAAAAGACAAATCAACTATATCAAGGGATTCAAGATCGAGATCAAGATCAAATTTGGCAAGATCAACTTGCTACGCTTACCAAAATAGTTGAGTCATTGCGCCAAGGGAAATCTCCACCACCATTACCTATATCATTCCTTGGTTTAGGGCTTCACCCTTTACCTAGCACCAATCATTCCATCCAAATCAATCCACCTAACACCAATCAAACCATCACGTGAAATCCTTCGAATATACCATCAACATCACACCAATGGATGGTATCTAATCAAACAACAACATTGATCCCAAATCAAAATGTGGTCTCCCAAGGACCTGTCACCTCGGTTATTCCAACCATCACTATCCCTTCAATCATTCCAACCACCACTATCACGCCCATCACATCTCAACCCCTCACTACCATGATCGCTCTGAGTGTATATCAAACACTTGTCACTACATCCAACATGATTCTGAATCCACCACCATCCCCACCACCACCAACTTCCACCACATCAAGCCAATACAATGCGACATTACAAGCTACTTTTCAAAAGGGATTCCAACAATATCTAGCCATGCAACAAGCAACACAAACTCAACAAGTGCAACAATCCTCTGAAGTTTCCCAAGCCTCTCAAGCTACTCAACAAACACAAGCACAAACACAAAAAATGACAACTGTTGAGAACAAGGATCAAGATCAATCCATCACTAAGCACCTTGAAGTTATGTCTACTTCATCCAATGATCAAAGCGACATATGTCAAGAGTCACTTTTGAATCACGATCAAAATCCACCAACAAAACTCGACAATGGGCCAATTCAAGAAATATCAACATCACTTGACTCTGTGGTTGAAGACATTCACAATCTCCCCACCACAATTGTTGAAAACAATGTTCAAAATCTCTCAATTAAGGAGCACATTGAAGATATTTCTATCCCATCTGATGATCAACTCACCATACATCAAGAGCCACTTTTTAGTGAGCTATTTCAAGGAGTGTTAGGATTATTCGATCCTATCGACATAATGCATGATCATGTTGAAAATGTCTCTACATCGCCTTTTGAGTTAGAGGACATATCTCAAGAATTTATCCCAAAGCAAGATCAACATATTTCACCAAAATCTAGCAATGGTCCTTTCCAAGACATGTTGACATCTTTTGACCTCATAATTACCGATATTGAAGGAACCCTGAACTCGACACTTGAGGATATTGAACCACTTACCATGCCTAATGTCGACATCCAAGAATCCTTTGTAAGAAATCCATCCTTTGAAGCCGCCCCATGTCAAGAACTTGATCCAAGGCATGTCGAAAGCAACTCCGAAATCATTCAAGATCAAGAATTTGTATCTTCAAGATACTACAATAATCTAATGGACACTCTCTTATCTATGCAAGATGATCATATCCATGTAGCACATACTCCTCCATCTACATATGAGATGCTTTCTATGGATGGACACGTAGATGATCTTCATCTAGAACAAAATTATGTTACACAAAAAGAGAAAATTATCAACTCCTACAGTCAAACTGAGTTATCAACATCAGGATCAGATATATCCTGAATTCAGACTAAGGACATTAGGTATGTGGATGTCCAACATTATCCACTCAAGGAAACAAGTCAGATAGAACAAGATATTCCAGAGTTAGCAGAGCAGCAAATGGAAATAACATCACCTATGGTGGTCATTTATCAGAGAATTCATTCTAAACAAAAGCTCTTAGAACAAGCAGAATCAAAGCATGAAGGTACTACTACCACCATACTGGGGGCAACTTTGTCTCAAACAAATGTCAAGATAGGGAGCACGAAGAATCCTTGTGATGAAACTGATGCCAATACTACAACTAGCCACGTCATGAATCTTCATCCACCCATCACCCCATCCACAAATTGGGACCAACGTCAAAAGGAAGATTTGAATCAAAGTATGAAGAACGTTATCAAAGAAAAAGAAGCTGAGAAGCATAATGGACAAATCAAATACAAATGGATACCAAAAAATACAAAGAAAGATCATCCCTATCAAACTCCATCAGTCAAAGAGACTATGGAGCAAAATAAAAAAGGGAAAATTATTCATCAAAGAGGTCCACAAAAGCAAAAGCAGGTCTTTCAAGCGACTTACAAAGTGTATCAAGCAGTTGGTCCTAATTCCATGCATATTTCTGTATCCACCCATCATTGCTCATCTTCCCATGTTTGGAGAGTCAAAGATTCGAAACTATCAACCAATCCATCTTTTATCCCTAAACACACTCCATCCATGCCTCCACGCAGGATATCCAATTCTCATATTGACCATGTATTGGCAACAACCCTTCATCATAAGGATTCAGAAGGCACTTTATCGCGATGTGCGTACAGAGACAGAGTTAACCTCAATATCAACGAGGCAAATTAGGAGTCCCAAAAGTTGTATTCAAGTGCACGTATCTTAGCAAAGAAACTTCTTCAAGCAGGATATCAATGGCACATTATGATAGGGGCATCTACATCAGCAACACCTTGTGATTTAGCATGAGCTTAAAATCTTTCAGAAAAATAAAAAAAATAAAAAAAATATGAAAATCCAAAAAAATCATAAAAAGGATTGAAAGTAGTAAAGAAAAAAAATCGTCCTCTAGTGAAAACTGTATGGGCAGAACTTTGGGCAAGACCATGATGAAAACCTGGAAAACATGCATCATGTGTAGAATCGAGCATCTACATGTGCTAGTTCAGTTGAAAGCATCTCATCCCATCCATTATAAATCGAGCATTCCATCCATCTTATCCATAATAAATCCGTTCATCCATAAACCATTGATCCAATCCATTTTTTATACACTACGTCCATCATCCAAGTCATCTTGATCTTGATGAAGTTTGGGGCACACTTTACAGTTGCTTATGGTAAACATCTTGACATGGGTCATTTTCATTGATCCTATCCTATACAGCATTATCGGAGCCATGAAGCATTATCCAATGAGCTATCGTTATCTGAACACCTTATCTTATCGCAAGATAATCCTTAGAATCCTTGGCGTACTTACCATATCCATCCATCCACACACACACGTATCCAAGCATCCATCCACGACATTCCATACATTGCTAGACACTGGGGGTATATTGTTGCATCTTGCTTCGAGAATAAATCTTGATCTATATCCTTCGCCTTATATGGTTATCCAAACATTGGAAAACGTAAAATCAAATGGGTCAAAGCACTTGTGAGAAAAATCCAAATCACTAGCCCATGGCATATTTTGACGAGCAGATGTTCCTTATCAAGCTTCATATTTTGTCGAACATCAATCCAAAATAATCACTATCAGTCGCATCTAAGTTGCACATCAAATGTCACATCAAATCATTCAAAACACTTTTTATCCAAATCAAGCTTCACCAATCATGATCAATCAAATCAAATAAAAAAAAATCATCATCTCAAGATATCGTTGTGTTGCTTAACACTATCCTTGCATTGTTGAGTATCCTCAACAATGTTATCATCATCAATCTGGTCGACATCTCAATCCTTGTGTTGCTTAACACTATCCTTGCATTGTTGTGTATCCTCAACAATGTTATCATCATCATCAATCCATTGATCTGATCAATCAACCTTAGCTTGGTCTTCAACAAAATCACAAATAGAGCACTAATATCATCACACATATCCATATCCAAATTGTCAAAATCGTGCGAAAAATCCAAAAACATCCAAAACATCAAAAAATCCAAAAAACATCTATAAAACAGAAAACATCAAAAACATTGGCATCTGAACTACGTCGTCTCTGAGCTTAAACGTAGGCAAGGATAATCTTTGATCAGCCCCCGAGACATCAAAATCCAAAACATTAGAAAACATCAAAATCCAAAAACATTTGAAAAACACAAAAACATTCAAAAAAATAAAAATAAAAATCCAAAAACATTCAGAAAATCAAAAATCAAAACATTTGAAAAATTGAAAAACACCAAAAATAGCCTCAAAACATTCCAAAAATGTCAAAAACATCCAAATATTTGAAAAAATCCATCCATCTCATTTCGCTTTCACCCGTGATAATCAGTCATCCATAATAAACTGGTCATCACCTTCATCCTTTGGCAAAACATTATCAAACATAAGGTAAGTAGCCCTTTTAAAATCCCAATCCTTGATAAGCAAATCATCATCATTTATCATCATCAGCATCATTTATCATCATCATCATCATTTATCATCATCATCATCTCTAATAAAGTCTCGTCAGATCATGGACTTGTTGGATCCCCTTGTCATCATCTCATTTTTGCACTAACATCGTCATCGCCAATGCATCCATCATGCATCCATCATGTATCCATCCTGCATCCACAAACCATCAGCATCCTACATATCATCTAACATGCATTTTCATCATCATAATATAGATCTGTTAGCCTAAGCATTTGCATAAATCATCCATTGCATAATCATAGCATATCATGTCATCAATCTAATCCATCTCGCATCATATAATTATTTAAGTTGTTTAGGATAATATAGATTTGTTATTCTAAGCATCTTAAAACCATCTTATTTGCATCATCGTCCATAACCATCCATTTTGAACCTCTTTATCGTGAGATCTACCCTCAAATCGAATCTTTTCGTTCGATCTCTCAAGGGGGCAACAATGTACCAGTGTACTTCTTTCCGCTGGGGCATCCAAAAAATCAGAAATTTTTTGATTTTGATCGCAGCAAGTTTATTCTTTGAACCAATGCAACAAGTACATTGCTTCAAAGAGGGGCAAAATGTAGACGTGCAAAATTAGCATTATGCATTCATCAAGTAAATCAGGCTTCACGTGTATCCACTCATTCAGTTAATCAGGTTCACCTTCATCCATTCATCAGGTAATCTCATTAATCTCCTAAGGTCATTTATTTAAAATCAAATAAACATTATCATCAACCTTTTTAATCAAATAAATCAAACATCCATCATAATGCATTTCCATCCTTTCTGATTTAAATAAATCAAATATTTATCTCAAAAAGGTCAAAACATCTAATCATCATCCTAGCTAATTAATCCTGATTAAATGCTAATCCTCACCACTTGCATTCTCTAGATTAGCCACTTGCACAAATAAATCAATTTATTGATTTATTAAAACTCTCATTTTCACTCAACATGGCCCTCAAATTTGAAAATCATGACAAGTTGATTTGTCCCTCCAACATAGCATTTATTGCTCTTTTTCTTGTCCCCCTCTCTAAATTTATTGCAAAATTTGAATTCAAATTCTCCCTCTCATGGGCACTCTTCCCAAATCTTGCACATGCATCAACCACTCACCACTTGACAAGTGTCTTCCTCTCATTTGTCCAATCTTAGTCCCACATCCTCCATGTTTGGCACTCTTAGCATTTGAAAATCTACAAATAGAGGCTTCATCCTCAAGCAAATCCTCCACAACTTGATGCAAAGTCACTCTCTTAAACTAAGAGCTGATTTTGTCCATTTATCATCTCCATCTTCATAGCAATTTCATCACTAGCTTATCTATCAAGGATTGGGAAAGGGCTTCTTTCCATAGAAGCACCAATCCAATATGAGATATTATTTTCTTCATGTTTTGTTGTATGCATTCAACTAGTTTATCTAATCTTTTGATGTTTTGATTGTATCATGAAACATGTTGATTTATTTCATATGGATGTTGAAGGTTTGCTTTGTTTGAATACTAATCATACTTGTTTATGTTAGTTTTTTAACCAAATTGCAGATTTTGATGTCCTACAAAAACCTACACCACAATGTTAGCTCCAAAAACATGCATGAATGCAGATAACTTTGACATGATGCTTGAGATCTTGAATGCTGTTATAGAAGACTAATAAATCTTCTCTTGAACACCTTTGACAATAATCTTTGCTCTTGTGAAGTCTCCCAAAAAGTTCTAGGATTTGAATTGATAAAAGGACCTTGTATTTATAGGTAATTTTCTAGTTTCTTAAAAATTAAACATCAAAGGCCAAAAATTGAAAATTGAATTTAAATTATAAAAATACCGACAAAAACATATTAAAAATTGGAGTCCTAAACTTAAGGGGGACCTAAATCTAGGACACTCCAATTCCAAGGCAATTTAATTAATGTTTTCAATTGTTTAATACAAGTTTCCCTTTCAGAAAATGAGATTAATTAGGCTTTTAAATGCATAATTGGGTCAATTAGAGGCTTAATTAAGTCTTATTAAATTAACGGACCTAAACAGAGTGTGAAAATGTAAAGTACATTTTTCTACACTATATTTAGCCCCCACTTTAGTGAGAGGATGAGCCCTATGCTCAAGCTCACACTAAAGTAGACAAATAAGCGTCAAGAGGGGTCCAAGTGTACAAATGTTAGTGAGATAGGATGAAAAACATCAAGGAGGTTTCGCAAGATCCAAGATCAAGATCCCATGGAAAAGCAACGTAAATACAAAGGAACACACCTATACGAATTGTATACATTAGCAAGATAAGATACACAAGCATACAATACCAAAATTTGGAAAGAAGAGAGAATGGGGTGGGTCAAGCCTCGATTGCTTGTCCAATCGGAATGGATCAAGCCTTAGTTGTTTTTTCCAAAAAATGTTCACAAGTGGAGACCCACTATCCACTATGCAAACAAAATATACTCACACAGGCTAGTGAAATCCGATGTCCACTAGGTGAGCCCCAAAAAGTGGTTAATGGAAAAGTCATGCCAAGTCTAGAGGATCCCATTGTACCAACCATACCAAAGTTATACTCCCTGATAACTTTGATAAGGCACCATACAAAAGGGTTTGACAAGGCTAGCAAGTTGCCTTATGCTAGACACTCATAAAAAAAATAAAAGATCCATTGGCAAGCAAGTTGTGTTATGCTTAGTGACCATGAAAAAAATAAAGGCTCTACAGGAAAGCAAGTTGTGCTATGTTTGGTGGCCATGAAAATATTTAGATACATAAGATAGGATCTTCAAAGGGGTTTTTCTTAGTTCATGAAAGGTCTCTCCTTAGGAACATCATGCTCAATGTCACCAAGAGAGGACTAGTCAAGGATAAAAGATTCACAACTTAGGGAATGCAAGCCATAGCATCACCACTAAGAAGAATGTCATATGCCAAGAAAGGTCGCGCTCTTGAGGAACATCAAACCCAATGTCACCACCAAGAAGACACATCATGTGAAGTAAGAAGACCACACTTTGAAGCAAACAATGAGTGGGGACCCCTCTATCTCTCTCTCTCTCAATCTTCCCACTTATATCTCTCTTTCTTTATATCCCTATCTCTCCTTCTCTCTCCCTCTATCCTTATTGCAAAAATAACATGAGTGTGTTGATAGTGGAGTTTGATTATCTTCCTAATCCAAAGGATTTTTTTAGTTGTGTTCAAATCCTTATAAGTGGATGCATAGTTAATTTGAAGCTATCACTTCTCCATTGAGACCTTTTTTGCACAAAAAACATCATTTTCTAAATGGCTTACCAATTTGCCTCATGTATACTACACAAATGTATGTAAAAAATATAATTTTTTTTCCCTAATTGACCTTCCACACATTTTCGGTCTACCCATTTCCCACCAAGGTGTCATCGCTAGTATTAAATACTTTAACATGTAAATCATTGAAATTTAAGGTAAAAGACAAGAATTTTTGTTAACATACTCATGCCATTACACTCCATCCCTTATTACCATTGTGGAACACCTCTTGACATAATTATGATTTTCTACCATATGATATATGTTATACGTATGCATCAATTATTTAAAATGGTATACACTTCATACCTACATAAGCCAACAAAAGTCAATTATTCATTTACCTAGATGAAATCTAAGAAAATGTTATTTTCTCTAACATGTGGCCTTTATATATAAAATCCAATTGAAAAATACCATGGAAGTCAATCAATTATTGAATAGTAAAAAAAACATTCACTCCTTTATAAAGACCAAAACATAATAAATGAAAGCAAGTGGAGAACCCATCTAAAGATTCTATTTTTTTGTCAATTTTGTGAATGCTAAAGTTTAAATGAGCTTTAGGTTAAATATTGGTGGAATATCATAGAAAAATCACAAAATACAATTTTCCCAATTCTATAATTTAAAAGTGAGTTGTAAGGATGCCAAATGGAAAATCAAATCAAAAGAAAAGGCAACAAATCTCAAGATTTGGCGAAGATAAATCTAAAGATATCATTTTTCAATAATGTTCACATACTTCAATTATTGTGATAATTTTAATAGGTAAAGAAAGTGGTGAGATACATGTTGACAAAAACTTGGTACCATTGATTACATAATAAATTTTAATTGCATATACAACATGGTGCAATTTTTGTTTTTAGATTATGATGGAAATTATGTGTAGAGAGGGTTAAGAACATTACTAATATGAAAACAAAGGAATTGAGATCACAATAGTTTCTTTTTTTACCCCTTTCTAGTCTTTAGCATTCTCTATAAAAAAAATTGGAGATGATTTTTTGAATGCTTAGACCTTTCAATCTAAAACAATGAACATTTACATTTGTACAAGTAATTTTATTTAATCTAGTCAACTAGCCCTTGGTTTATCACTTGACAAAATCTCAAATATTAACCAACTTCCAAACAACTATTCTCATTTCCACGACACTTAAAATATCATTTTCTGAATTTATTCAAGATCATGTTGGTGTTTCTTTAAATTTGCACATGGATTTCATGTTGTATTTTTTTCTACAATTCTTTAGTTACTATGTGGATGAGGATTCTTTTTGTACTTTACCTTAGGCATGTCTTCAACCTATAATTTTTTTAATTGGAAAAATAAGTTTATAAAATATTACATATTTTTTAAGGGCACCTAAAGATCAACTAAACAAAAACACCATGGTATTAAAATTCCCTTTTAAAAAATACCAGTTTCAAGACTCTTTAGAAGCCTATTGGTAACCTTTATGTTTATTTAGAAATTTATGTATTCTTTTAGAAACTTGATGTATATTTTTTTGTATTAAAGATATAAAATAAACATTTATACATTGTTTCTTGATGCATTATGCATCATATGCTAGACTTGATTACAATGATCAGCTGAGTATTTCTGATTGACAACCTACTATAACTATTGATCTATAAGTGTTTTGACCATTGCTAGTTATAAAATTAATGTTAAACAACCTTCAACAAAATACATGCTTGACATTTCAAATTCCTATGGTATACTACTAGTGGTAAAAAAATAGATATAAAAAACTAAGGCTTGTCATTCATGTATGTTTCCTACTCTTCCCATCCAATTGGGGGATCAATTCTTGAGAGTTCTTCTTTAACATGGAACTTTGTGTTATGTTTTTCTTTCATGTTTTGGTTTTTTTTCTCATTGTTAAAATTATTAACCAAATTTGCCATTCCTTTAAGAAAGGGAATGCTTTTCTCCTTATTGAGGTCCCAAGTGTGCCAAAATTTGATTTCCTCAGTGTTTATGCGAATTGTACTATCCTCTAACAACCTTAGGAATTTGTGCCTGGAGATCTCCATTGTTAAGGTAACCTACACAACAACATTATGAAAAATGATATTTTTATAAAATTTAGTAAGTGATCTCTTGACATCCTATAGTTTTTCCTCATTCCTTTTGATCCAAATTTTCCACATAATTTCAATTGTAAGTATTAGCCAAAATAAATTGCATTCTTTATCTAGACTCTCTATATTGTCAAGTAAAATTTCAATCCATTTTATGTTACCTTTCTAGCCTTTGAGATTATAACAAAATAAATTCCAAATCTCTTTTGCATAAATACATTTGAAGAAAATATGCTTAACAATTTCAGGATGCCTACAAGACCTGCACAAGTCAATTTTAGAATGATTAATCTTATAAGGTAACTTTTGAAGAATTAATAACCATTTAAAGAAAGCCTTTTTTGGCTCAATGTAATTAGACCATTTTTTTTATAAAAACACTCTTCCACTTTCTATTAGAGAGAGATTGCACTTCTGGTTGAGATAATCAAACACATCATTATTGTTGCTTAAGGGATTATAAATTATTTTCAAGTTCATATAATGAGAAAAGGTACAATAACAGTCTTTTTATTTATTGCACACCTTGGGTAACTAAAGCACCTCACATGCCCCTCTAATCACAGAGTATGTTCTCCAATTAGAGGGGGGATGCTATATTCACTATTAAGGCATGCCCAAGACTTGATTTGAATATCAAATAAAATGTCCTTAAAGTAGTTTATACCTTTAGCTACCCAACTTTTTGCTAAACATCCTTGTATAAGTGAAAGGGGCTTATCCTTATACTTCAGGTTCCACCATATGGACCTATTTTTAAGAATGTTTTTATTGTTGTCAAAGATATCCCTATTGCTAATTTTTCTAGAGATAGATTCCCAAGTATTCCATATGCTCTTGAAGATTGCAAATCTTGCATGGACTATTAGAAATGTGCTAGCTAATAGGTCACTAAGTGAGAGTGCCTTCCATGATTTTGCTTGTTTGGGCACAACTTACTAAATGTTATTCCTTATAAGCACTTTCCAATGTTCATTTTCTTCTAGAGATTTCAAAAACCATTTGACTTCCAAGGCCATCCCATGAAGTTTGAGGTCCTTTAGTGCCAAACCCCTATTGCCTTTCTCTGCACAATGTCACCGCCACTTAACAAAGTGCTACTTTTTATTACCTCTATCATCTGACAAAAGGAAGCTTATGATTTATTTTTAATCTCATTTCCATGGTAGCTACTGAATAGACACACAAAGGAATAATATAAAATGTATGATGCAAGGATCTTTTGGCATACTTGCATGCTTCTCACCAATGAGACGTATTACTAATTGTCCCATTTATCAAGTATATTTTATATTTTTCCTTTAATCTATTGCCACATGTCCTTAAGGCATGGGATCATAGCAAATGGGATTCCAAGGTACCTTACTTGTTTGGAGGGACCTCCCCATTGTAATTTGAATTTTCCTAACCAACTTGGTGGGGCTTCCTACCATCTCAACATAACAAACTTAGTGTTTGATAGTTTATCCCCTAAAGCTTTGTAGAATATGTTCAATTTTCTAATTAGGGCCTCCATATTTTATTCCTCAAGTCTTAGGAAGAGAGCTATGTCATCTACAAACTACAAATTTAAAATTCCATCCTTGTTGGGGAGGGACATGCCTTTAATTTTGGGAGAAGAAAAACTCTCCCTTAGGAGGTATTAGATTGTATTGGAGGCAATTAAAAATAGGGCAAGAGCAAGGGGCAACCCTGCCTGATTGACCTTTCAAGGGTGAACTCATTAGTCAGTGAGCCATTTACTTCTTTTTGTGCCACAACATCCTTCATGATAGTCTTTACAAGTTGGCAGAACTTGCTTGGGAACCCAAAGGCATTTAATACCAAGATCACAAATTCCCAGTCAACCCTATCATAAAATTTTCAAATCCTAAGAGAAACATTGCTACCTTTTGATTGGAGAGTTTGGCCCAATTCATGGCCTCCCAACTAGTTATCAAGTTTTCTAGGATGTATCTACCCTTAATGAAGCAAATTTAGGTATTACTTATGATTTCTAGTTGGATTTTCATGAATCTGTTAACTAGTGCTTTGGCCAAAATATTGTAGGAGACATTTAGTAGCATAACTGGTCTCCAATTTTTTAGAAGAGTTTTGCCCCATTATTTTTGTTATAGCTTGATTATCCCTTTATTGAGATTTTTCCTCAAAGACCCAACTAGATCATCTTCTTTGTACAACTAGCGAAGATCATCACTGATTCATTCCACATTTTTTTTATAAAACTCCACTAGTAAGCCATCCACTCTTAGGGACTTATCATTGTTTAAAGATTGGATGAAAATTATAATTTCCTCTCTAGTGATTTCCTTATCCAAATCAGTAGCCCACTCTTTTATTATCTTCTTTGGGATGACCTGATTACATAATTATCTTTCCTTGAGGGTGTCCCTCATGTTACCTTCTAAAGAGAATAGGTCCCTATAGAACTTAAGGAAGGACTCTTCAATCTAATCTTGATCCATTATAACATTTTCATCCTCCCAAATATTTTCAATACTTTATTTTACCTCCTTAATTTTTAGTAAATTGGAGAAGAAATTGGTTTCTCTATCCCCATTCTTTAGTAAGTTTAATCTTTCTCTCATCCTTAGCCCTTGGATTATTTTGGTTTGGACTATTCTTATTAACTCCTTGATAATATTAGCCTCTTAATACCACTAAATTAGATGGATCATTTTGGAGATTGGATTCAATGGTTAGCAGATCCTTGTGTAGATGTAATTCTTTTTTCCTAATGCTCTTTTCTTGCCCATATTTTGATAGATAGTCCTCCATACATTCACATTTTTCTCCCATCTTTCAATCATAGTCTTATCCTTATGCATCCAACAACTGATCTCCATAAGAGTGAAGATTGCATCATTGCAATTATTATCTCTTAGCAAGCTGGTGTTAATTTTGAACATGTTTTCCCTTCTGGGTTCCTATTGGCCCCTTTGTTGAAGATGATTTTTATTAATATACAGTGGTGATTAGATAGAGTGTAGGGGTACACTCTAATAAATTTCCCCTCTTCATCTTTTTCAAAGCTAAAATAGTCTTTATTTACATAGAATCTATCCAATCTATAATAAATTCTATAGATTCCTCTTTGTAAGTTGTACCAGGTATTCCAAATTCCTTTTCTCTCTCTTTTATTGCCAAATAATGGGTCTAAGAGAATGAGTTTCCTTTTCATCCTTGTCCAGATGTATAATTCATCACATTTCCAATCTAATTTCTTACCACCTTCATTATCTTCCTGATGTTCTATCATGTTGTAGTCACCCCCAAATATCCAAGGGATATTGTGGAGGTTATGCATCCACCGCCAAAGATGAATTTTGGTCTTGTAGTTATTGGGGGAATACACTAAGCATAGGACAAACCTAAATCCATCCTTTCCTATTATTATCTTGGCAGCTCTCTAACAAGGGGATAAGCCACTATCCATAAAAAATTTAGCCCACTTATTAGCTAGTAGTATGACTGAGCCAACTTTATCTCTTTCATGATATGTTACAAAGTGCATTGAGTCTTTCCATATAAAGTTCAAATTTGTTTCAAGTGTGAATGTTATGATCTTTACATCTTGCAAAAAAATCACATTCTTATCCTTTATTAGATTTAAGAACTTCCTCACAATATGTTTTTTGTCAATGGATTCAAGTCCCCTTACATTTTAGGAGGTACATTGTAAATCCATGAAAGAAAAAATTAAGAAGTATGCATTGCTTTCCTAAAGCTATCATAACATTTAGGAAGTTTTCTTTTAGTGTCCTTCCTTTTGGCCAAGGGGTATGGGAACTCTTTAGTCCTTTTCTATCTCTTAAACTTGGTGAAATTTGGGACACCATTTCCAAATGGAGCATTTTTTTTTATCTAAAATGTTAGTGCTAAGTATAGAGATATTGATGGGAGGATACTTCCACTTGGACTGACCTAGGAAAAAATCATTTCCAATAGATTCTACAAGATCTTAAGGACAATACTTATTATTTTCCCCTATTGGAGAGGAGTCTAAAATTTTCCTACCCTCATTTTCCATTGCATCAAAGGGGCTAAGTTGATCACCTAAGTTCAACTTTATTCTTAACTTAGTATCTTGTTTCAATCTTGGTAAGCTTCTAGTGAGTATTTTTGGGCTTATTTTCTTATCCAAACTCAAATTCTCATGCACTTGCACTTTGTCATAGTTGATTTCACAATCTAAATAAGAGCTTTGCTTAATTGGTTTCTTGGGTGATGACCCTTGATGGTTTCCCCTTTTGTTTCTATCCTCTTCTCAGTGTTGAGAAGGTGAATCAACTATGGGAATGTGTAGGTGTCCAAGGATATGATTATTATTTTCAATTTCAAAAACCATGTTTTTAACTTTTGAGTCAACTTTATTTAAAGATTAGGGTTAGAATTTTTGGTAACCTCTAACTCTTCAAAATATGGATGCTCATTAGATACTACATCCTCTTGGTTAGATGCAACCTAGGTGCCCTACTCCACTTGAGAATCCTTAGGGTTGTTTCTTAATGTAATATTTTAACGGATTTTCTCCTTCACTAGTTGTTGTGCATTTTTCTTTTTACAATTATTTATTGAAGCTAGATTAGCACTTTCTATAATAACCCATTCAAAATTATTACTTAATTAATATTATTGTAAATGACACATGAATATACTCTAAATTAAAAAGAAATAACTAGTGTCTAAAGTCAATCATAGCTGCACATGTCCATTTAAAATGAGTCAAAGATTCATATATTCACTTCAAAATTCATATTACAATATTAGGTTTGACTTGGCTCCTAAGGCCACAAAGTCTTTAAATTTTACATTTTTCATCAAGTACATGAATGTATTACATCAAGCTACATCATATACCATATTAGTCTTGTGAACAACTAAGGTTCTTCTTTGACGCTCGCCTCCACTACTGGACGAGAACATAGTTGAAGCACTTTATTGCCCAACTAGGAACCTTACGCTTCTTCGGTATTCTTCTGACTTGAAGAATGCCCGGCCCTGCAAGGAAATTTTAGCAAGAGAACAACATACAAGGTGGAATCTGGTGCATTCTCATACATCAACATGCAATTCCTATCTACCAGTTAGAAAAGAAAGTGCAAGATCTATGCTAGTAATGACAAAGAGTGAAATCACAAAGTTCATACATACATAATGAACTAAATTGCTTGGCCAAGCATAATAAATGTGTTGCAAAAACAACAAACAATAGATTATGGTAAAGCAAACCTATACTCTATGAACTCCATTTCGGCACCCGTCCCAAAAGGTAACTTTCTACTGAACATCACATTACAACTATCTACCCTCTAGCAGCATCTACCCTAAGGTGCTCTAGTCAACTAAGGTATCACTATTCTGTTTAGAATATTCTTCCTCACATTTTTTCAATAGAAGAATCAAATTCTCATTTACTCTCTAACGAAAATCAGATTTATGAATATATAGAGTAATTCCACAATTGGTCATATCATTCTTATGACTACTATATAGTTTTCATCATAACATTTACATTTAAAAAATGTACTAAGAACAAAAGAAGGTATGTCACAAGTATGTGTATATACATAGACAAATAGGTTCTGGTAAAGCAAACCTATACTCTATGAACTCCATTTCGGCACCCGTCCCAGAAGGTAACTTCTATTGAACATCACATTAAAACTATCTACCCTCTAGCAGCATCTACCCTAAGGTGCTCTAGTCAACTAAGGTATCACTATTTTGTTTAGAATATTCTTCCTCACATTTTTTCAATAGAAGAATCAAATTCTCATTTACTCTCTAACGAAAATCAGATTTATGAATATATAGAGTAATTCCACAATCGGTCATATCATTCTTATGACTACTATATAGTTTTCATCATAACATTTACATTTAAAAAATGTACTAAGAACAAAAGAAGGTATGTCACAAGTATGTGTATATACATAGACAAATAGGTTCTGGTAAAGCAAACCTATACTCTATGAACTCCATTTCGGCACCCATCCCAGAAGGTAACTTTCTACTGAACATCACATTACAACTATCTACCCTCTAGCAGCATCTACCCTAAGGTGCTCTAGTCAACTAAGGTATCACTATTCTGTTTAGAATATTCTTCCTCAAATTTTTTCAATAGAAGAATCAAATTCTCATTTACTCTCTAACGAAAATCAGATTTATGAATATATAGAGTAATTCCACAATCGGTCATATCATTCTTATGACTACTATATACTTTTCATCATAACATTTACATTTAAAAAATGTACTAAGAACAAAAGAAGGTATGTCACAAGTATGTGTATATACATAGACAAAGTCTATGTGCATACACATATATGTGCCTACTTAAGTTTTAGATTTGTGCATACATTCTAAAATAAAACATTTAAATCAGATTTCAATCATAAAATAATAACATTCCATTTGACTCTTCTTATGAAAATGAAGAATCAGAACAAGTCTATGTTAACAGTTTCACACATACTATTATTTCATTCTCACAACTGTGTCATTTTAACATTGTTGTCTTCATATGAACATTCATTGTTTAAACAAAACAAGTAATGTTTCCTATTAAATAGTTATAAGACAAGTTGTTTACATATGAGCATTCATTGTTTTAACAAAACAAGTACGGTTTCCTACTAAACAGTTATAAGACAAGTTGTTTACATATGAGCATTCATTGTTTTAATAAAACAAGTATCGTTTCCTACTAAACAGTTATAAGACAAGTTGTTTACATATGAACATTCATTGTTTTAATAGAACAAGTATTGTTTCCTACTAAACAGTTTAATGATTAAGGATGTTTCAGCTACATAGATAACTTTAACACAAAATAGTGTCGTTTACAAAAGATTATTCATTGTTCACATTGTTGTAATACTGTTTTAGATTAAACACTTACATTTAATAACAAAAACTATCATTTTTCATACAAAACATACATTGTTTGCAATTTCCTTATTGTTGTTTCAAGTTGTTTTGTCACAACTGGAAACATTACTTTTAATTGTTCTATGTTTTTGAAATAGAATGAGTTGTTCCACAATGTACTAAAAATAACAATGTTGTTTTTCCAGTATTACTACTATCTACAACTTCTCTTTTGTAATTTTTCAAGCAAGCCAAGAGATTCTTCTACAATCTTATAGTCCAATTTTCATAAAAACAGAATGACTATTAATTAGATCTTGTTCAGTTTTCATCCCTGAAAATTCATCGTGCAACTTGACAATATAAAGACTACGTTGGTCATGCTTGTCGAGGTAAAACTTAATTAAGTATTTAAGTCAAAGCAAGACATGAAATTTTTGAGTTCTAACAGAACTCATGCCTTTTGTTATACATATATTTATAGATCACTCTAAATCGACCATTCACATTGGTCTAGTGCTTTTACTTCTTAGCAACAATAACATACACAAATTTCAACTTTTAAGATGAGCTTGTTTCACTCCAAAATTGACATGCATGCTTCCTAGTTACCAAGGGATCAACCTTTTGATCTTATAGATTGAACCCTGGTTGGGTTTATAGGATTTAAACAAGGATCTCACCACCTTTCCCATAGAAATGTGGTGGCATTAAAATACATACACTATAATTCGAGCCTTTGATTTAGCTACAGTCTATCAGTGTAGCCAATATGATAGGCACAAATCATTTTAAAACAAATAGAGGGTTGAAACCCTATTTTTTAGGGATCGTTGATAAACCCACAATAACGTTATCTTGAATCAGAACTTCCAACCATGAAACATTGTAAAACATCTTCTCTAAAAAAAGAGAGAAGCATGAATGTGACACACCCCCCCATTTCGTAAGTGTAGTGTACATTGTGTAAATACTTTATTAGTTTTACTATAGCTTCTGTTAGCAGTAAGAAGGGTGCCTCCCCTTTTTGAGAGGATAGATTATATCTCACATAGTTGTGACTGAAGTCTAGGTTGTGTAATCTATTGAAAAGATGATCACATAATTTTCACCCAACAATTTTTTGGGGACTCCACTAGGGACACGATACACATTTGAAAGCCTCAAACTTTTGTTTGAAGTATACCTGTGTCCTTTTTCATTGTAATTTATTTTCTTGTAGGTTTTTCAAGCTTTCACCAAGGACATGTAAATGGATAACAAGGTCCTTGGGGAAATGCTTTTGGTCTGTTGAGTCTAGATCTACCCCTACATGCTCTTCTTGAAGACTCACAAAAGAACTTTCCCAAGTTCCTTGGAGATGGACAACATCCTGACAAGCACATTGGTGCTTTCTACATCACTTTGTGGAATTCATGGTGTTGAATACGAAGATGTATCTGTAAGGTTGTTTGTGGAGACTCTCCAAGGTGTTGCTGCAAATTGGTTTTATCATCTGGCACCAAGTACCATCACAAACTAGGAAACTCTCATGGCCAAGTTTGAAGGAAGGTTCAATCCTCTTGAAGACACTCATGCTTTGTTGGCTCAACTCACCTAGTTGAAGAAGGAATCTCACATGCCTATGTGCGAGTTCATTGCTCACTTCAACAAGTTGACACGAACAATTCCAACTGTTGCTCAACCTACAGTTGAGAATTTGAAATATTTCTTTGTAAATGCTCAAGTGCTCAAGGTTGTGTCGATGCGCCAAGTTGACAGACAACATGCAGGTAATATAAAAGTAAAAGTATCTCACCTCTCCTGAAAAAGAAAATCAACAATCAAACTGATCATCTCCCAAGGTCTTTGATGTTGGTTCACAACATTGTTGTTTCACGAAGTGGTCAATATGGTTGTAATGTTCAAGGGGCCTGTTGGTTTTGAGCTTCTGGATTGTTACAAGATCAAACATCTATCTAAACCTACTTTAACCAGTGATTTTAAAGAAATAGAAAAAGATAGATCAAGGTTTTCAAACTGAAAAGAATGTTGATTCATTCAACTAATCAGACTTGTTGCCTTCCAAGGAATTCCTAAACTAGAACTGTAGAATAAAATTAACCTGTAATTGATACAAAGTTTCATTCATTCACAGTGCAAACTTTAATAGTAGATTGCAAATCATCATTCAAACAAAACATAAGATAAAATTTCATTCCCTGAAAGCTTTTCAAATCAAAAGATTAACCCAAAATGAATACCATTCAAGAGCATAATATAAAGTAGGTTTAAATCTGGTTGCTCCTACTATTAATGAAACAGATACGTAGCATTTATAAATCTGGCAAGATCACCAATGTACAGAAACCCATGTCTTTAAACTATCTCCATCTATGCTAAGAAAATCAAGAAGATACATCACCTCCTCTTCCTGCTGAACTGCAAAAAAAGTCTAACTTACTTCAAAACCCTAACTTTCTTTTCACTATTCCATCCTCTACCTTTTGAATCCTTCTTCAAACTTGTCTAACTCTTTTCTAAAACTTACTCTCTAGTCTCTAAAACTTTTCTAACCATAAAGATCGATACAAAAGAGGCAAAAAATGCCATATATATCCAACGTGTTAGATGCGTCAGCCCAGTTTAGGGTTTACAAAATAAGTCGGTCATAGAATACGTCAGCCCTAGAAGAGTTTGAAAACAAAGTCAAACGTGCATTAAATACCAAGGCACCGACCAGATCAGCCCAGGATCTGCCACATAACTCGGATTAAAATGCATGAAGAAGAGGCAAAGTGAAACGATGAGGAAGCATGACTTTCGACACAGCTTCGCATTAACTACTTCCCCCACTTCGCCCATACCTTGTTCCACTCTGACCTTCATCATAAAGGACGTCCTCTACAAGCTATTCACAAGTGGCATAAGCGAAACCCTAGTTCGCCATTCAATAGCATTAATATCATCCTTCAAATCTATCCCATCGTATTGTCCCAGTCTCTCTTGTTGGATTGATATTCATTAATGACTACACTATAGGTTGTTGCATCATCCAGCTGGTACCCAGCTACTGTATCCCATGATAGCCTTAGTCCTTTGTAGTAGGGTGTTCATATTTGAATCTGAAACCTCGAACTAGACTGATGTAATCTTGCCCTCAAGAACCCTACTCTTTTCGTCCAGCTTCATTCTTTTTTTTTTGCTTCAGAGATGGATGATCTCTTTGTGTCCTTCAGCCTTTCTAGCCACTGCCTTTCTAGACTCAGCTTGCATTCATCAAACACCAATGTGAGAATCCAAATATTGACAACATTTCATCAAAGTGCTAGCTCAAAATCATGATAAAACTATTAAATTAGCCATTAAGCATTAACACTGGAAGTTCGGGATGTCAAGCTAACCCGGGAAAACTAGCCTGGGAGGGATTTCAAAAAATTCTGAACCAGGCGGATTCTCTCGATGAGGCACCAATATCAACAATAGATTTATTAAAATGAACACAAGCAACATAATCACTGTGCAATTTACCAAATTAAAGCATGGAAACATAAGAAGTTATCACTAGGATCATCCATTTCACCAAATTTCTTAAATTCCACAAAGCATAGCAGAGAATTCAGAAAAATACAGCTGGACCAGAATTCCACGGATAGCTCAGAACGCCAAACTTCAGAAAAACTGAAGGAAATTGGGAAAATCTTGCCAGAACGGAGAATCCCAAAGCAGGCATAAGGTTCACCAATAGATCATTCGAACGAAGAAGGAATGCATATAACATTGTGAAATTCATCAAAATAAGCATGGAATATCAAGCATTCATCACCTAAACATTCATGTGCCAACAATCTCAAGTCACTCAAAGCTTGGCAGAAAATCCGAGAAAATTTGTCCGGACCGGAATTCCGCAAAGAGCGCAAAACTCCGAACACCAACACATTTCTGGGAAACTGAAGGGATCAGGGAAAATCCGACCGGGTAGGAAAATCCTAAAGTTAGGGAAAAAAAACCAGAGATCGGCGTGACCTTTGGTTAGTCAGAATGATCTCACAACGACGGTAGATGTCTCACCGATGGAGTTGTTCCAGATGCATATCGTTGTGACTCCTGTCAATAGCGTTTGTCTTGCATTTCATACCTTCCCCTTTCTCATACTTTAGCAAAAACTCAACTCTGGCGGAGGTGGAACCAAATCAAGACTAGGAACAACACTTACCTTTAATACCGGTGAGATGGGAACCAAAATGAAATCGGAACGGAGACCGGAGTCGGAACGGGGACAAAACACAAGACTATTCATTAACTTTAAATTCCTCGCACCGTTCTGGCTCTGACCCTGCAAGAAAGCAAGTATGCGAAAACCAAAACTTGACCAATCGACCAAGCGATCAGAATCGGAACCAGAATCAGAACGAAAACTAAATCCAGAAATGACCAAGATCTCCAAGTTCAACCCACATTCTGGTTCCGCGTCCGCAAAAAGAAAAGAAACCCTAGGACTCACAACAGGGCAGGGGGCGAAGTCGGAACCGAATCAAGAAACAAAACTTTACGAAAAAAATCCAGATCCTAAATCCTTTCCGAACCCGGCCCCGCAACAAAGAGACCAAACACAAGCAACAAAGAAAAAAAAATGCAAGCGGGATCAGAACGAAAACTAATCCCAAGCGAACCCTAATGGGAGCGGAAGCGGAACAGAAACCATACCCTAAAACTTTTCCAAGTTACAAGTTCAGTTTCCATCATGACTC